>CM026897.1:30195681-30285203 GCA_015227895.2 Colaptes auratus | reverse complement strand
TTCTACATGTTGGGTGTGTTAGAAGCAAAGAAATGAAAAACCTCTTTGGCAAACTTGAAGTACTGGTTTTATGTGAGAATCTATAAATATCTTCATAAGCTAGCTCAGTGTCCTTCGTAGTTAAGACTCCAGTGAGTGAAGCTAGCATGAGGCAACTTTAAAAATGGATTTTCACGCATGAGGAATCTCTAAATAGATCTCACACTGATATCTGAAAATATTCAGAGCCCGGTCAGATGTTAGTTATTCTATGAGTATCTCTGCTTGTCAGGCCTGAAGATTGAAACTGTAATACCAAACAATGGGTATTTCCCATCATTTTTCATTTGGGATAGTTCTGGCAGATATTTCTGCCAAATCTTTCATTTGCAACCTGAATTCCATAGGTCTGATTCCAGACAAAAATCGTATGCTCTGTGATTGCATTTCTATTAGATTCCATGAGTCTACTTGAGAGGAACAATAACCATATTACACAGGAACTAATAAGGAGTGTTCAAATAAAAAACCCTAAAGTTACATGCTAGACCATAACATCCACATGAGATAAGGACACACCCACATTGCACAGTGCCAAACTCATATGTTAAAATCAGATGCTGTGTTTTTGGGTTAAATGGCTGGGATTTGTTCTTACAATGTATATCTGTCTTCTGTTTTCTCTGTGAGATCTGATACTGGGAACACTTCCAGGATTTTGCATTATGATGTGAAGACAGGGAAACATGCTGGGCTTCTGAAAAGAAGACATGTAGATCAACTGTCTTTGAGGGAGTAGGGATGGGTGTTTCATTAGAAATTTAATTACCAGGCCTGTGTCTGGTATTTCAAGACACACAATCACCTGTCCAAGCTCAGAAGGTTTTTCCCATAGAGCATAAATATACGCAAGGCTAAAGGGGCAGGTTTATTCAGGTTAAACCTGTAGGATCATGTTTTCTGGCTTGATTCCTTTGAGGGCAATAGGATTTGCACTGTTATTATAGCTTCAAGGTAGCATTCCAGCCTTTAGAGACTTACTCTTCTGTTCCAAGATACTTAATTGGGAAGTGTAGGGTGTTAAACTCTTCATAGCATTAACTGTTTCCCTTAAAGATCTCATGAAACTATAACCTGTAGTGAGGAACAGCAAAACAAGTGACATTATCAGTAGGAGGGAAATTGCAGAAACTTTTGCAGTAGGACACACTGTGTACAGGTCATACAGTTCTTAGATTCTCTGACTTAAACATACGGTCTTGAACCTCACCAGGCCTTTTTTTGTAACAGTCATCCAACAACATTTTTGTAACAAACTTTCAACCAGGAAGCTCATGAATTCATCAAAGATGCAGATGTGTTGAATGAGAGTTTGAATTCATGTGTCTTGTATGTAAAGAACTACCCTGTGATAATATGTTTAGTACAGTATCTGGCAAACAAAGAATGGTCATTGAAATATGTTCATGAGAATTACACCATAATTTCACCTTCTGCTGATTTACAGCCTTCAGAATGCAAATTAATGCTGAATAGTTTTCAAGATAAATAGTATGGGCAGTGAGCAATGACTTTTTTTCTTCCTAATTATGATTCCATTTAATGCATTCCTTGTTGGAAGTATTCCCATCAGCTAATTTAGCTGCACATGCACACACACGTTTGGATAAAATAATGATGACACCAGTATAATTCCCCCTAAAAAAACAATTCTGAACTCTGCGTAACTCAGTAACATCAAAATAATTTTAACCAAAAACATTTTCAAGATGTTTTTTCATCACCGAAGATTTTTTCCTTTTGTCCAGAATATTTCTCTTTCTCAAAGTTCCTTGAGTTGTAATGAAAATGTATTATTGTATGGCAAGTGGTTGAGTGATTGTTGGTTGGTTGGTTGGTTTTTTCTCTGTTTTTGTTTGTTTGTTTCTCTTTTTTTTATTCCTTTTTTCAGTTTTGTTACGCTTTCTCAGATTTGAAGCATATTCAGGATTCTCTCTGCTGAACTCATGAAGCAGAATGACAGTTCTGGACAAAAACTACCTTCAGGGCAATTACAACCAAACAGTTTCAGGAAGTAATGAATAATCAGAGGTGATATTTTAATGGAAAAGCTGGCAAAATCTTTGGCTTGGCCTGCATTTAAATCTGATCTCCTGACGCAGCAGAAACCCTTATAAAGACACAAATACCATAATTAAGGAAAATGCCCTGCAAAATGTGAGAAGCAGGACCAGAAGTTTGACAGAACTTTAAGGCTTTGTAAGAACAGATGACAATCAATACATGTTTGTGCAGGCCTTGTCAGACGGCAATTAGAAAACTAGCTTGATGGTTAGCATACAGAATGCTTTCATTTTCTTTTAGAGATGTCAGCAATAAAAGAACTAATAATCATAGGTGTTTGGTTAGTCACATAATGATGTTTTTTTAACTGCTCACTTGTAATCTCATAATGTATTTCTTCATGCTTCGTAAAAGGCATTCATGAATGCCACCAACAAAAAGCTTGTCACAGGCTATACTCTGCAGGTTGTAAAAGTCCAATGAACAGATTGGCATACAGCGACTTTTATCTTGAAGCAGAGATTTGTTATTGGGGTTGGCTGGAATCAAGTCTCCAAGCTGTTGCAAGACATTGTAGTGGCCCTGCCATCTAAGCACCTAAAGGAGTGTTCTCAAGCCTCAAAGCTGCACAGCATAGCATGACTTATGTTCTTAGGCCTAAAAACTTTTATGCTTCAAAATAAGATTGCTGCATTCAAACTGCCTTTTGAAAATCATCTTTGACCCTCGTCTCTTTGGGAGAGCACTTTGGCATGAGCTGTGCCCCTCAAAGAATGATATAGGTATGCCCATACAAGTACTACCACTGTGGTTTGGTTTTACTAACAGTGAAAAGACTGTGAAAAAAACCAAGGTGGGATGGATTTGCTGAAAAGCAGACACATAAGAGGGAGAAATGTGCTTCTGTGTTAGTCTTTGGGAAACTGCAGTCAATGAAAAGAAAGAGGCTTTTCTCATGCATGATTCAGCTCTTAAAGCACATTTCTGAAATAGGTCAGATTAATTGTGCTCTTAAAATGCCGAAAGGCAACCCACTCTATTGACTACAAAGGATGTCTGCTATCTTGGAGGGAAGTACCTACATTGCTGGCACCAAAAGTCACCAAGAAGATGACTACATGGCCTGTGTCTACAAATTTGTCACTAGAGCAGCTCGCTTACGTCAAGCTCAGAGGTATGAAATTTGCAAGGGCATGGTTAAGATGTGTTTTTCCTAAGGCTTGAGCTACACAAACATGTAACAACACCAGAGTTTAGAGTTTTAATACATGTAGTTATGACAGTAAAACCCATAGGATGACTATAGTTTTCCTTGTATAAAACTTCCCTATTTCATGATATGATTGTTGTTTCCCTTCTTGGTCTAGTATAAAAGACAAGAGCTCTTTATATTGACTTTACTACACATATAATTGCACATATACCGAGCTGGTTATACTGCTTCAGCTATATTGAAGGATCTTTCCTACGTGAAGAATTACAACTCTTTAAAGTAGAGAAGGTAAAACCAGTTTCTTCACACATTTAGAACAACATTTCAGTATGTTAAATGCACGCAGGTGTCAAAAATCATGTACAAATGAATAAACTTCAGAAGCCATTTAAAATATCACAACATTATGAATTAAAATAGCACAACATTCTTTTTATAACAGAGTCTGTCATAATAGATGGGTGGGATTCAGCTCATCTTCAGAAATCTACAGTGTAGTTTTCTTTGAGACCTCTGAGCTCTACTAGCAGATGAGGAATAAATAAATGTGTGCAGGGAGTGATTAATCTTATTCTAAAAGAAATGTCTAAAATAAGCAAGATTTATTGCATTTTACAAGTGACTCTGGTAGTCCAGATGACTACCTCTGATGTAGGTGGCTACAGTGTAGACATTTTTGCATGGGGAAATTAATCCTGTTCCATGTTTCTTAAATGGATAACCAAAAATGGGTGACTGAAAAAGGAATAGGATGCTATCAGAGTTGTTCCTCACATATTCATGGAGTTCTTCTAAAGTAACATAAAACTTTTCCTCTTGGATCAGCAAACAAGAAACCAGGTTTTGAAAAAAGGTCAGGCCAGGTTTGTCATATATTAGTCCTCAGGGCTAAACAAAGGACAGCACTCAATGTATTTTAAATTAAACAGTTCATTAACATTTTGTATGCATATTATGTAGGGGTGTGTGTGCTTATGTGTCAGAAGGAATGCTTAAGTAAAGAACTGGTTTTCCCATATTGAAGTGTGAGAATAGAATGGTGGAATTGTTCCTCTGCTCAACTCTGTAGACATTAAAAAAAAAACACAACCCTGTCCCAGAAACCTACAAGAGAGATTTTATCAAGAGTGGCTGGAACTGCTATTTGCTCCAAAAACTTGACTCTGGTGGCTCTCCCCTCTCTCTTCCTCTCTCTTCTTCACAATTCATGAGAAATTGTGTGTGGCTCAGAGCAGGTCCCAAAATACTGCAATATGAAGAGACCCCTGAATACCCCTTAACCCAAAAGTGGCAAAGAGTTAGATTGTTTAACAGGAGAGTAAATATGAAAACATTTTAAAAGAAGATGTATTAGTTCTCTTCAATGCTTACATTATCTTTCACTGCTGTATCTGCTGTTACCGTACTTAAATAATCACACTTTCCATCCTCATCCTCTTCCTCTATTTCTCTCTCTCTCTCTCCATGCCTAGGCTTCATTGCATCACCTTAAGGCTCTTTGAAAAAGTAAACTAAAATTTGAACTGGATCTTGAAGCTCCTTATGAACATTTCTTACATCTGGGCTGGAACTTCTGTTAATCTTTGTCTCTACAAGCACTTTCAGGATATCAGCTTCTTGCACCGACAGACATGTTTTCCAAATGCTCTTTGTCAGTTTATGTCTGTGAGATTTCATAGAGACCAGGTGTAGATTTGCATGCAATATTAATTGCCCTTAGCATGAAACTTAAAGGGAAGATTAGTATTGAACTTTTATAGCAGGTCTTTAACTCCCTTTTCTGCATCTGCTCATGACAAGAGGCTTAAATGTGGAAGAGCAAAAGGATAAGGCCTCAGGATAAGGCTGTTAAGACTTGGTTTTGTTTTATGCCAACCAATTCAATTCAGGAAATGAAAAAACAAGTTTCTGTGTTTGTTGTTTGTTTGGGTTGGGGTTTTTTTGTGTGTGTTTTTGTGTTTTTCCCATAACCTCCCTCCCCACCATTTTATGACAAGCTAAATACTCCTTGAAGAAGCAAAGGAAGTTCTGTGAATCCAGGTTATGCATAATCAGAATACTAAGGATCTTGGATCACCTGTGTTGTAAAAAGATGCGCAGGAGACAAGCAGGCTTTGGAACAATAATGAAAAAATATTAAATTCATCAGGAATAAAAATCTAGTACTATATAACTGTACTGTATAACTGTTTTCCCCATGCTCTACTTTCTAATTGCAGTCATATTACTCAGAAGGCAATATTGGAATCAACAGTATTAAACATCAGCAGCAAGAGATAATAGGTCCAAATATTTGGGAAGAGCAAACCATCTGAGTTTGTAGATGCTAGCAAAATTGGGGGAGCAATTGATACATAGGAAAGCAGGGCTTCTATAAGGGGAACATAGACAGGCTGCAGAAATGTGGTGAAGAGAGCTTGATAAGGTCCACAGAAACAAAGGCAAAGTCTTTGAATAACGGCATGTGACTGTACTGGCCAGGGACTGACTGTGTCTGGATAGCAGGTCTGCTACTGGGCCCTTGGTACAGCACATGAAGACAGCCTGAAGACGTTCTGTCAGAGGACAAGCAGAATAGTTAGGAGGCTATTATGTACCACATAGGAGGGGGCTAGAGGAACTGGGGTTGTCAACCTGGATAAGCAAAAGACTATCCAGTGGCAATCTTTCACAACCTAGAGAGGGAAGAAGGAAGGCAGATACAGACTCTTCTCAGAGCTGCGCCGCACAAGATTAGCAGGGAAAAGGCACAAGTGTGGCAGGTGTGGCAGCCCACTGAAACCCACCTCCTCTCTCCCCCCTCAGGTGCACTTGAAGAATAGTTTTGCTGTTCTTGGTGAATCTGTTTTCACCAAAAGCAATGTTCTGCAGGGGAATCCAACTAACAGCAGCTATGAGAACTTGTCAAATTTACACCACTCAGAGAGGCTAGGAGGGAGCAAGTCTGCTATCAAAACAGAAAAGATGGGTGCTTGTCGATGGGGACTCACTTCTGAAGGGTGTTGAGGGTCCTATATGAAGACCCTATCCACTCCTTAGGGAAGTATATTGCCTCCATGAGGCCAGCGTTAAGGATGTAGTGAGAAAACTTCCTACCCTGTTCTGTCCAACTGACCACTACCTGGTGATGGTTTTCCGAGTAGGCAATGTCATCATCACAATCACAACAAGTTTGAGAGGCCTGGGACAAATAGTGAAGGGGTCAGGAGTACAAGTAGTATTTGCTGGTGTCCCACCATTAGCTATGTCTGATGAGGGCATGAACATGAAAAGATCAGAAGATCAATGCCTGGCTATGGAGCTGGTCCCAGCAGCAGGATTTTGGGTTCTTTGATCATGGGGCTGCATTACAAAACCCCAGGCCTGCTGACTGTAGATAGTTAGTAAGCTGACCATGAGCCAGCAGTGTGCCCAGGTGGCCAAGAAGCCCAATGGCATCTTGACCTGTATCAGGAACAGTGTGTCCAGCAGGAGCAGGGAAGTCATTCTGCCCCTGTTCTCAGCACTGGTTAAGCCACACCTCAAGAACTGTGTCCAGTTCTGGGCCTCTCAAGTCAAGAAAGATGTTGAGTTGCTTGAGTGTGTCCAGAGAAGGGCAATGAAGCTGGTGAGGGGTTTGGAGCACAAGCCCTATGAGGAGAGGCTGAGGGAGCTGGGGTTGCTTAGCCGGGAGAAGAGGAGGAGGCTCAAGGGGAGTCTTTATTGCTGTCTACAAGTACCTGAAGGGAGGATGCAGGCAGGTGGGGGTATGTCTCTTCTCCCAGGCAACCAACAACAGAAGAAGAGGACATAGTCTCCAGCTGTGTAGGGGGAAGTTTAGGCTGGATGTTAGGAAGAAGTTCTTCACAGAAAGAGTGATTGGCCATTGGAATGGGCTGTCCAGGGAGGTGGTGAGGCTGATGTCCCTGGAAATGTTTAAAACTGGATGAGGCAGTTAGTGCCATGGTCTAGTTAGTGTTGGGTGATCAGTTGGACTTGATGATCTTGGAGGTCTCTTCCAACCTGGTTGATTCTGTGATTCTGTGAAATGCTTGTCTCAAAGAGGAAAAAGAATCCTGGACAAGAACTGGCAGGGCTGGTTGTTAGGTCTTTAAACTCATTTTGAAGGGGGAAGAGGGAAAAGTCAGGCTCACTGAAGACAAGCCTGGGACAATCGTGAGGCAAGGTACCAGCTCCACTGCTATCCCAGGGGCTGTTGGGGATGTTGGATTATGTGGCACCCACAACAATAACATGCTCCTCTGCTAAGTCTCTGAAGTGTCTGTACACAAATGCAAGAAGCATGGGAAATAAGCAGGATGAACTAGAGATCTGGGTGCAGTCACAAGGCTATGATCTTGTCGTGATTGCAGAGACATGGTGGGACAGCTCCCATGACTGGAGTGCAGTAATGGATGACTGTGTACTTTTCAGGAAGGACAGACTGACAAGTCAAGGTGGTGGTGGAGGTGCTGTCCATGGGAACAAGCAACTGGAATGCATTCAGCTTAACCCAGAGGGAGATGACATTCAGCTTAACCCAGAGGGAGATGATCAAAGTGTTGAAAGCTTACAGGTAACAATGAAGGGAACATGCAAACATGAGTGATATGGTAGTGGTTTACTACAGGCCACCAAACTAGGAAGAAGCTAATGACAAGGCCTTGTACAGGCAGCTGGAAGTAGCCTCAAGATCATCAAGTGCCCTGGTGCTCATAGGTGGCTTCAAACACTCTAATATTAGTTGGAAAGATCACACAGCCAAGCATAAACAGTCCAAATGGTTCCTGCAGTGAATAGTTGAATGACCAACAAGGAGAAGAGTGGTGCTGGACAAACAATGAAGGACTGGTTGTAGATGATAAAGTTGGGGATAATCTTGGCTGTAGTGGCCACAACAGGTTAGAGTTTAATATCAACAGACAAAGAAGCAACTGATAAGTAAAATTGCTATGCTGGTCCTCAGGAGGGCTAACTTTGACCTCTTCAAGACTCTACTTAGAAGTATTCAGTGGGCTAGGGCTCTAGAACAAAAGGGGGCCAAAGAGAGCTCGTCAATATTCAAACATTACCTCCTCCAAGCATAAGAAAAATGTATTCCCTTGAAAGAAAAATCAAGTGAGGGAGTCAGGTGACCTGCATGGATAAGCAGGGAGCTCTTGGGAAAACTCCAAAATTAAAAGGAGGTTTACAATATGAGGAAAAAATGTCTGGTCAGTTGGGAGGATTATAGAAATACTGCCAGAGAATGTAGAGGTGCAACAAGAAAGGCCAAGGCTCTCTTGGAACTAAGTCTTGGCAGGGAGGTGAAAGAAAAGCAGAAGAGCTTTTTGAAATACATCAATGACAAAAGGAAGGGCAGGGAGAAGGTGGGTCCATTGCTGAATGATATGGGAGATATGGTAACTGGTGATGCAGAGATGGCAGAGTTGCAGAATGTCTTCTTTGCCTCAGCCTTTACTCCTAAGACCAGCCCTCAGGAGCCCCAGTCTCTGGAAGCAAGGGAGCACAAGTGAAGGGAGGAGGACACTGAGTTAGAGATCACTTGTGCCAGCTGAAACCACACAAATCCATGGGCCCCAATGGGGTGCATCCATGAATGCTGAGAGAGCTGCTGATACTGTTGCTGAGCCTCTCCCCAGTATCTTTGAAAAGTCATGGAGGAGAGGTGCCTGATGACTGGAAGAAAGCAAATGTCACTCCAGTCTTCAAAAAAGGCAAGAAGGAAGACCCAGGCAATTACAGACCGTTCAGTCTCACCTCCATCCCTGGAAAGGTGATGGAGCAGCTCATTCTGGAGGTCTTCTCTAACCCCACGGAAGACAAGAATGTTATCAGGAGTAGCCAACGTGGATTTACCCAGGGGAGATCCTGTCTGACTAATCTGATAGCCTTCTACAAACCATGACCAATTGGGTGGACAAAGGAAGAGCAGTGGATGTTATATACCTTGACTTCAGTACTGTCTCTCATAACATCCTCATAGAAAAGCTCAGGAAATGTGCTTGGTTGATCCATGGGGTGGATTGAAAACCGTCTCAACAATACAGTTCAGAGGGTTGTGATCGGTGGCAGAGAATCAACTTAGAGTCCTGTGGCCAGTGGTGTTCCCCAGGGATCAGTAGGAAATTATGCATTATATGCCCAGATTAATTTTTAACGAGTTAATAATTAAAGAAACTCCTCTAAGAAGTCTTAAAGCACTAGAGGCCAAATTCCTTGTTGCCTTTAGTTTCCATATTAAAATTAATGACTGGGTGTTCTGTTATGCTGACATTTAAATGCTGAACTTAAAAAAAGATAAATCTTTTCAGACTTCTTACAACTGCACAGAAGAATTTCAGGTTAGAATGAAAGTAAATTGAAATACAGAAAAGCTTGCAACAACATGCATCATTCAGAACTTCAGAAATACATTTGCACCCACATGCCTTAACTAATTGCTGCATGACTTAGAAATTATTCCTTCCAAGGCATGTTCAGACAAAAAAAAAGGAGAAATTTAGTCTGTGCCAGCTTTATAAAGCAGTCACTCCACAAAGGGACTTTACTATTCTATGTTGTGTAGTCCTTGTAAGGACTGAACTCTGGAGAATTGTTGCTCTGTGTTGCAAGAATTCTTCGATACAGTAAACATTGTTGATTGTGATTTACAAGAAGCATCTCCAGCATTGGACCTCGTGTGGTAAAGTCATTCATGTCAGGCAAAATGTTGTTCAGTATAGAGTGAAGGGAGTGCCTTTAAAACTTTGTCATGTTCACTGTAGGAGTTTCTAAAATTAAACAGAATCACAGAATCCTAGGGGTTGGAAGGCAAAGCTGGAGATGATCTAGTCCAACCTCTCTGCTAATGGGAGAAGCCTTAGTTCTGGAATTCTTTACCATGAGATCATTAAGATTTCTACTGTGGCAGTCTGTGCCTAGGGTGATAGCTTTCATGGCAAGGATATTTTAAGAAGCTGCACTGGTCTGGACATGAGAAGGAAGTTCTTCACCATGACAGTTGTGAAGCCCTGGAATGGATTGTCCAGGGAGGTGGTTGAGGCCCTGTTCCTGAAGGTGTTTAAGACCAGGCTGGATGAGGCTCTGGCCGGCCTGATGTAGTGTAGAGTGTCCCTGCCCATGGCAGGGGGCTTGGAACTAGATGATCCTTGTGGTCCCTTCCAACCCTGACTGATACTATGATACTATGATATGACATAGGGCTATTGGGAGACCAGCATCATCCCTGGCTGGTCTACTTTCCATATGACATCTAAGATTTGTGGTGTCCACTCTCACTTTTTTGGTGCAGCCCTAGACATTGTACGGAAGGCAATGACAGCTTTAGAGACGTGGCAGAGATGACCACACAAGACAGATTTGTAACACCTGTGCTTATTAGAATAAACAAAAAGGTAACAGATTTGTAAAGAAGACTGTGTAGCAAAGAGGCTGAGGGAGCTGGGATTGTTTAGCCTGGAGAAGAGGAGGCTCAGGGGAGACCTCATTGCTCTCTACAACTACCTGAAGGGTGGTTGTAGCCAGGAGGAGGTTGGTCTCTTCTCCCAGGCAACCAGCACCAGAACAAGAGGACACAGTCTCAAACTGTGCCAGGGGAAGTTTAGGCTGGAGGTGAGAAGAAAGTTCTTCACAGAGAGAGCCCATTGGAATGGGCTGCCCAGGGAGGTGGTGGAGTCACCATCCCTGGAGGTGTTCAAGAGGGGATTGGACATAGCACGTGGTGCTGTGGTTAGTAGTCATGAGGTGTTGGGTGACAGGATGGATGTGCTGATCTTTGAGGTTTTTTCCAGCCTTATTGATTCTATGATTCTATGATTCTATTCTCTAGCAGTACCTTAACAATACTACTATATATATATATATATATATACACGTACACACCAAAACAAACAAATAAACAAGCAAACAAAAGCAAAACCCAAGCAAACAAACAAAACCCAACAAAACCAAACCAACAAAACCCAACAAATCAAAATAACAACAAAAAAGAATTTGAGACAGTAATATTTAACTCATTTTACTTTAGGACTATTCATTGCTGTGAGTGTGTCTGACATTTTACTCTGCACATGCTATAAAACTTCTTTCAGAGTTGCTTTTGGATAGTTTTGAATATTCAGAATTTAGGCTGCTGTGACTGCTTGTGCAGCTTATCTCCATTGCATTCTGTTTCTTTTTGTTAATATATTGACACTTCTATTTACTGTTCTAATGAATAGTCCTGACAAATAGTTAATTTCATCCATGGCTACTGCAAAGTAAACACAACAGAGAAGCAAAATAATGTAAGTGATTTCAATTAATTAGGAAGCATAATAATTAATTTAATTAATTTAAAATAAAATTCACAGGGTTTTTTTTTGTGTGTGTTGTTTATTTTGTTTAGTTTGTTTTACTGTAGTGGGTTGAGGCAGCCCCCCTCCTTACCATAGGCAAAAATAACAACTCAGACAAGCGGATTGCAAAAGTGATGGAAAGTTTAAATGAAAAAGCAGTGATTGTTTACAGAGAGCCAGAAGCACTGACAAAAGAAAATCCCAAAACATACCCAGGAAGATCCCATCCCCACCTGGGGGTACATCCAAGACCCCCTCCAGGGCTCCTTCTTCCCCCCTCCCCACTGCTAGGCTAGTCTCAGCTGGCCAGATCTGAGACTGCCCATCCCCCCGTGGCCTTGGGCCTAGCCAGGCTCATGGCCGGGAGACAACATCTCCCCCAGTTACCGGGCGACGGCGAGGAAGAAAGAGGAGGTGCCAGACCTCGCACTGGATCCTATAGTGGTGGTGCAGAGAATTATGGTAGAAATACCTAGCTTCCTGTGTCCACCCACTGGGCTGGACCTCTGGACACAGGAAGCACCTCATGTAGCAGAGGGCACCCAGCCCAAACTGCAACATTTACCTTGCTTGTGTGTGCTAGTTACTCAGTAAGGTACATGAATAAGTGAGTTCATTGCATATGTGGTTTAAAACTGTTCAGAGCAACTAGGAGGATATATCCCAAGCTTACAACCTTAGACATTAGGCATGCAGACTCTGATTGCTTCGGGGATCTGCTGGCCAAAGTATTGTGGGACAAAGCCCTAGAGAGAAGTGGGGCCTGGAGGTGTCCCCTGATCAGTATTCAAGGATCACTTTCTTCATGTCCAGGAACAAAGTGTACTGACAAAGAGGAAGGCAGAAAAGAATGCAAGGAGACCTGCCTGGATGAGCAAAGGGCTCCTGGACACGCTGTCACACAAAAAGAAACTCTACAAGGAGTGGAAAAAAGGACAGCTGGAAGGGGGGGCATATAAGGAAGCTGCCTGAGCAGCAAGAGACCTGATTAGAAAAGCTAAAGCTCAGTTTCAATTATATCTAGCCAGGTAGATCAAGAGAAACAACAAAAATGTCTATAGGTGTATTAATGATAAAAAGATTAGTAGGGAAGGTGTGAACCCCCTCAGAAAAGAAATAGGTGAACTGGTGATGAGTGACATGGAGATGGATGAGATTCTTAATGATTTCTTTACCTCAGTCTTCACTGGGAATGGCTCCAGCCACACTCCCAGAATAATGGAAGATAATGACAGGGACCGGAAGAAGGAACTGCCCATGGTGAGTGAAGATCAGGATCATTACCATCTGAAAAACCTGAGAGTGTTCAAGTCCATGAGATCTGAAGGGAATACACCCATGGGTGCTGAGGGAACTGGTGCATGAGGTTGCTAAACCATGCTCATCATATTCCAAAAGTCATGGCAGTCCAGAGAAGTCCCCACTGATGGGAAAAGGAGAAAAATAACCCCCATTTTCAAAAAGGGAAAGAAGGATGGCCCAGGGAACTACAGGCCAGTAAGTCTCACCTCTGTGCCCGGAAAGATCATGAAGCAGATCCTCCTGGAGGCATTGATGAGGCAGAAGAATAATGAAGAGGTGATTGGGCACAATCAGCATGGATCAACAAGGGCAAATTGTGCCTGACAAACCAGGTGACTTCTATGACAAGTTTACAACATTAATAGACAGAGGGCAAGCAACTGACGTCATTTACCTAGACCTAGCCAAAGCCTTCAACACTGTCCTACAACACAATCCTGGTCTCCAAGCTGGTGCGGTATGGATTTGGTGGATGGACCATTCAGTGGATAAAGAACTGGCTTGATGGCTGCACCCAAAGAGTGGCTGTCAAGGGGTCCATGTCCCAGTGGAGGCCAGTGACAAGCGGAGTCCCTCAGGGATCAGTCCTGGGACCAGTCTTGTTCAACATCTTTGTGGGTGCCATGGACAGTGGCATTGAGTGCACCCTCAGCAAGTTTGCTGATGACACCAAGCTGTGTGGTGCAGCAGACACGCTGGAGGGAAGGGATGGCATCCAGAGGGACCTTGAGAGGCTGGAGAGGTGGGCACAAGCCAACCTCATGAGCTTCAACAAGACCAAATTCTGAGTTGGGGCAATCCCAAGCACCAATATAGGCTGGGCAGCAACAGGCTTGAGAGCAGCCCTGAATTAAAGGACTTTGAGGGTGCTGGTGGATGAGAAGCTCAACAAGAGCCACCAGTGTGCACTTGCAGCCCAGAAAGCCAATCAGATCCTGGGCTGCATCAAGAGAAGTATGGCCAGCAGGTCAGGGGAGGTGATTCTCCCCCTCTACTCCACTCTGGTGAGACCCCACCTGGAGTACTGTGTCCAGTTTTGGAGTTCCTATTACAAGAAGGATCTGGATGTGTTGGGGCGTGTCCAGAGAAGAGCCCTGAGGATGATCAGAGGCCTGGAGCACCTCTCCTGTGAGGACAGACTGAGAGAATTTGGGCTGTTCAGTCTGGAGAGAAGGTTTTAAGGAGACCTTATGTTGCCCTTCAGTATCTGAAGGGTGCCTACAAGAAAGCTGGTGAGGGACTTTTTAGGGTGTCAGGTAATGATAGGACTAGGGGAAATGGGGAAAAAAAAAGGGTACATTCAGACTGGATGTTACGAAGAAATTCTTCACCATGAAGGTGGTGAGACACTGGAACATGTTGCGCAGGAAGGTGGTAGAAGCCCCATCCCTGAAAGATTTTAAGGCCAGGCTAGATGTGGCTCTGAGCAACCTGATCTAGTGTGAGGTCTCCCTGCCCGTGGCCGAGGGCTAGGAACTAGATAATCCTTGAGATGCTTTCTAAACCTAACAATTCAATGATTCTATTCTTCTGAGTACTGAAAAAATTAAGGTAAAAAAATAATATTTTTGATTGCCATGAAGGCAATTTGTGATGGGTTGAAATTATCCCCCCAAAATAAAATTGCCAGACAAGCTCAGGTGGAAGCAAATAAAGCTGTATTTACAAATGCAACTACAATCTAAAATATGAAGTGCAATGAATATGTACATATTACACCACATTTACATGTATTTGCAATTTATAAACAGCACAAGAAGCCCACTGGACAAAACCAGGGGGTTACCAACAGCTTCCCGCTCCATGCTCCCTTCCCCACTGTACAAGGTAAAAAAGAGAAGAGCGGAGAATACTTGTTAGTACTTAACCACAATAAAGAAATGCAGTCAAGATCAGCAAGCTAGCAGAAACACCAGATAGAGGAAAGAAGTGAAGAGAGACTGAGTTTATAAACTAATGTTATGTTGGTTTTCAGACCAATGAGACTATTTAGACCTTATCATTACTTTCCCTTTTACATCCAGTGGTAATTTGTTCATATTCAACCACTTCTCTACTCAAGATCAGTGGAAATTTTCCTAGGCACAGCCTGAAACTGCCACACAACTTTAACAGCAGTAGGAAAACCGCAAGTCAGACTTATATGAAAAACATACACATATATTTCTGGAAGTAATTAGGTGTAGTAAAGAATGTAATACCACCTTAAGTGCTAACTTTTGAGTATTTTGGGGACCAAAGCCTCACAAACTACTAGCTTCCCCTCTTATTTTCATTCATTATTTTACCTTTATTACAGACCCACACTTGCTGCTAATTTTCCAGCCCTGAAATTATCCCAGTGGATTGGTCTAATTCTGCAGTGCTATTCTAGAGTTTAAGAAGTTAATTCAGTTAATCATGAAGAGGGCAATTTGCAGTTCCATGTGATAATGGAGAAGGTAGTCTTTTATGCCTCAACTTCTTGCGTGCAGCTTGCAGCTGCCAACAGCAATCTCCATTTCAAGACTTAGAATCAATAATGCAGGCAAAATGTGATTGAAAATCACTGTGTTTATAATTTAATTAATAGTTTAAAGGAATAAATTATTGTGTCTTCTTAAAAGCTGAACAGTTAGTTCCCCTTCTCAGAAGGTAGTCTGTAATATTCAGCAGCAGCAGACTTAATTGAGAAAGGAAGTAGTCTTTGCACTAGCCAAATAGTTTATCTGTTACATTATATCCCACCCTGTTACATTCCGTTCAAAAACACCCGACCACATCTCAGCCTCTGATACCCTGACATATGTGTATATATTTAAAGGAGGAATATATACTTTTAAAAAATAGTCTTTATCACATTAGGTAAAGAAAAAGATGAAACACGTGAAAAAATAAAAAGGAGATTAAAATCTTTATGATATCTTTTTACACTGAAAGAAAGGATGCACCAGCATATGTTGCACAGTAAAACGAGAAGGAAAGTCCCTTCACTAATAAGTGAAGTTTCATCCCATCAGAAATAACTGCAAATGAAATAACCCTTACACTGAAATTTTAAGGGAGAATATTGCTATTATAGAAAGACTTAAACAGGAGCCAATAGATACCAGAAGGAGTTCTCTTTCTTGCAATAGTGACAGTTGAGTAGTTCTCAGCAGTGGTATCTGCACTTTGCTGTTCCAATTCATGAAGTTGTTGAGCTGTGGCAATGAACAGTGTCAACTTTCCTGCTTGAAATATCCCCTGGAAGAGCAAAAGGTGCTTCTCTGACTGTGGCTTATATTGTTTCCAAGTTACCCCTAAATAGAGAGTGTTTATTTTATACAATTCATCAATAGTTACAAGTAAACATCTGAAGAAAAGGCGGGGAAGCCAAATAATCTGGTGGAATGACTACATGATACACCTCTGTAGATGTGTAAATTTCAACACCTGGAATGGCAGGCACTGGATGTTTCTCAGTGCAATACAGTTCTGCCAGTTTAACTATTGCCACTTTTCACAGAATCACAGAATACATCAGAATAGAATAGAATAGAATAGAATAGACCAGACCTAGTTGGAAGAGACCTTCGAGGTCATCGCGTCCAACCTATTATCCAACGCACCTAATCAACTAAACCATGCAACCAAGCACCCTATCAAGTCTTCTGCTAAACACCTCCAATAGTGGTGACTCTACCACGTACCCAGGCAGCCCATTCCAATGGGCAATCACTCTCTCTGTGTAGAATTTCTTCCTAACCTCCAGCCTAAACCTGCCCTGGTGCAGCTTGAGACTGTGTCCTCTTGTTCTGATGCTGGTTGCCTGGGAGAAGAGACCAACCCCCTCCTAGCTACAACCTCCATTCATGTAGCTGTAGAGAGCAATAAGGTCTCCCCTGAGCAATAAGGTTTCCCCTAAGCAATGAAATCTCAAAGATCATCCAGTACAACCCTCAACCTAGACCTGAAGGGTCAGCACTAAATCATGACCCTAAGTGCCAGGTCTGTATGCTGCTTAAACACATGCAAGGATAGCGACTCCACCAGTGTCCTGGGCAGAATGTTTGTTAACCTTCTCTGATATCCACCCTGAACCTTCCCTGACACAATGTGAAAACATTTCCTCTAGTCTTGTGGCTTGACAGAAAGGACAAGAGGCTGGGTCCCTCCTTACTCCAGCCTCAGGTAGTTGTAGAGAGAGAGATGAGGTCTTTCCTTAATGTCCTCCTCTCCAGACTGAACAACATCAACTCCCTCAGATGCTCCTCACAGGTCATGTGCTCCAGGCCCTTCATGAGCCTCCTCGCCCTTGTCTGGACCTGCTCCTGTACCTCAATGTTCTCTTTGTAGTGAGTGGCCCAGGAACGAATATACTACTCGAGGTATAGCCTGGCCAGTGCTGGGTATAGTAGGCCAGTGCTGTAGACAACAGTGTTCCCAGTCTGTATACCTCAGTTCTGGATCCCCAGCAAAGAGGGTGTAACTCTGAAGTGTACAACTGTCATTACAATTACATGATAACAACAAATTCCACATTTTGTGCTACCAACTGTTAGACAAAATTTAGGCATCAGTTTCCTAGGACAAAAGGCTTCTAACTACCCTACATTTTTAAATCTAGAATACCCATTCTGGATTTACTATAGCATCCTAAACAGCTGAGAAACAGTGTGAGATGTTTATGAAATGATGTATTATATTCCAAATGAAAGTAGATTTTACTTTTAAATGCTTTATCCTTTAGAACTTTTGGTGTGTGGCGGTTTTGTGTGGGGTTATTTTGTTTGGTTGTTTTTTTTGCTACTTTGGGAAATTAAGGACAAACCAATATTCAAACAAATCCACTTAGCAAGAAATCATAATGGAAAAGAGTACAAGTAGAATTACATCATTGTTGAAAGGGGAAATGGAAACTCAATTGCAAAAATGTAATCTAGTTGAATCACAAAAGGCAAAATATTGGATAATGGGATTGCTCAAACAAAATGGGATTCTTATCATAATGCCTTGTGATACCATAATTAAGACTTCAATTGAAACATAAGAAAATAGTCAAACATGGCTTGTGATAATACTCTGTAAGGCCATCAAGCTTGACTTTCAAGCTTCAGACCTAATTTAGAACTCTAATTTCCTGTAAGTAATGATCCCAGAAAGCAGCGACAGATGAAGGAGTGTTAGAGTTTGGGCGAGCTCTCTGACCAAAGACAGGACTGTACCAGAAGTGTTCTGAATAATATGGAAAGAAAGGTAGAAAAGAAAAATGTGACAGCCGAGATTCCAAGATGACTTGCTACCTTATTTCTTCAAGTGCACCATATTCTAGGAACATTTCAGGAAAATAAAATAGACTCTACAAGTTGCTCTGCCACTAAAGAATAACTGTAGGTGAGCTTTCCAACCAGAGTGTGGGAAAATGCTGCCTAAATACCTGATGTCTTAATTTTAAACATTTCTGAATGAGAGTGACTTCAGTCATTCAGGCAGTTAATCTTTTTATTACATTCAGCACTTCAACCATGTATTGAAGAAGATTGGCTCAGATACCCTTTGACATTTAAGGGTCATTGAGGAAATAAAGGTCTGGATTCCATGTCTGGGTTTGTTAAGCCTAGACAATTAAAATGCTATAAATGAACTAGAAAAAGCTGGAAAAAAGCATAGATGTGTGGGTGCAAAGACTATGGTAAAATGGACAGGTTAAAGGGGGTGCCTCAAAATAGGTTGGTTTCAAAACTTCAGTGAAATAGCATATCCAGCTGTAAGAAAGACTGGCCTCCAGTGTTTACATTATATGACACGTTCTTACATTGGAATCTGGGATGGTTCGTAACTTCTGTGCAACTGTCACACAGAGGGACGTACTGTTGGGCTCATATGAGTTTCCTGAGTGCATGTGATTAGCTCCTCAAAAACGTTTGCTAGCAGCTTGCAAATATTTAACTTTCATTTAAACATAAACATGATTTTTTTTGTTGTTTTGTTTCAATTTAAGAATGGAATGAGTTTTTCCCCTCCAATGTTGTTTCTCAAAAGGAAAACTCCCAGAGTTGCAATTGAGTTCTTTTTTTGATTTTTGTAAAGAGCAGCAAAAAACCTCACTGATCAGTCTCTTTTCTAGGGCTGTCATAACCTGAAGGACTAAACTGAAGACTTTTCCTTTACGGACTTGAATCAAAAGTGGCATAAGAGTATTGTAAATCGCTATGAGCTATATTTTATCTATAGGACATACTGATGATTTCTCTTCCCTGACTTGAGCGTTGTATGCATTCCATTGCTGTCTTGATGAATTTCCTTTCAACTCAGAATGGCCTTCAATTTTAAAATTAAAAAAAAAAAAAAAAGTATTTCTTTCTGGTCTTTTAAATTTATTTTTAAAAAATAACTCCTTATCTGTTTTTAGTAATACTTTTTGTAATTTTCTACTTTTTAGTAAAACATCAAAGATGCTCAAAAGCCTTCCTAAGTGTTTTGCTGTGTCATTTAATATTAAAAAGTGGAGGACACTAGCCTTTGTGTTCATCACACTTTGAAGCAATGTCATATTAATTTTTGTTGTCTTTCCCTCTGTTCTTCTTGATCAATTGAAATGAATCACCCGCTTCTTACCGTAGTGTACATGTTAGATCAGCTATGCCACAACATTGTAGTGCTTTGTATGCTAACAGCAGGTGAAGCAGTGGAAATGAAATTTCATCACACTGAAACTTCTGAAAAGTCTGCTAGTGAAAATGGAGGAAATTTTTGCAGAAATTTAGGACGTTGCAAAAAGGTAGGGAGGAGAATGTTAAAAATTCACTGATAAAAAAAAAAAAATCAATGCACAATAAGACCAATGGGAAAAAAAGTTCTTCAAAATACAGTTCTTAGAGATGCTGAGGGGAATTTGACAGACTGCATGGTACCAAGCCAGCAGTGTAGCAGCACTCATAGTAAAGAGTCAGGTTAAGAGAAAATACAGCTCGTTCTTGTTACTCTTCATTGAACAGTTCCACTTTATATAAAATGCTGAATATTCATTGCACCAGAGAAAAGCAACTGTACCATCCAGCAGTTTAGAATACTAATTTGGGAAGAATGACATTCAAATCTTTGCTTCAAAAAAACATTCAATTATTTATACAAGCAGAACTCCACAAGATAACATCAGTTGCGACTTGTCAGATCAGCTTAGACGTTACAACAGTCAGTGGAGAGACAGTGGACCAGAAAGTCCTACCAATAAGCAACACATATCAAGGGCTTAGAACAGTCTTTTGCTCACCAAATCAGATCCCTAATCATTAGGCTTCTCTGAATTACTTTGTACCTCCTATTCCTGATTTTATTTTTGGTTAAAAATTTTTACACATCTTTTATACAACCTTCTTAGGAAGGAAAGAAATTAACTTTTCTAAGGTTGCTATCTGCTTTTTTAAGTGTGCTTGAGATAAAGGAGTAAAACCAGTGTGAAATGCAAGTTTTGCATTATCTCTGAATCTCATCTTTGGACATCCAGCTCTTCTGTACCAGCTGCCTTATAAAATACTGAATGCCATTCAAAATTTTTTAATGTGACAGTATTTAGAATTTTTGTATTTTCACAATAGAAAAGGTTTGTTCATAAATGTAAATAATTCTGAAGATACTTTCACTAATACCAGTTGCCTTTTGGGGAAAGGGAACATTCCATATCTACTTTTTATTTAACAAAGCACACAGAGAATATCTGTATGTGTGAAGACTGGAGCATAAAATATATTGTATCATTATTTGTTTTAATTATCTTCTAATTATCTTTGCATATTTTAATTCTTAATATGTTTGTGGAAGTGTTTATGTTTATTTTTCATGTGTTCTTCCATCTAAAAGTTGGATTTACCTGTAGCAGGGTATTCTCACACCATGTGATTTGTCTCTGATGGCTACCTTCAGCTGTGCCTTCTGATTTTAAGCTATTTCTTATTTTTACATAACTTAAAAGCACGTGAGGGGCCTTATGAGACTTGTAATTCTTACCTGAAAGACACTCTAAATAAATACCATATTTTTTCTCTCTCTCTTTTTTTTTTAGATCATACTTTGCTACCATGCTTTGAATACCTCTTCTTGAATCATGAATAATATTCCTGAATCCTTGGGCTGTCAAGATATACCACAGAATCATAGAATGGTTTGGGCTGGAAGGGACCTGCAAAGGTCATCTAGTCCAATGGTCCTGCAGTGAGCAGGGACAGCCTCCATTACATCAGGCTACCCAGAGCCCTGTTGAGCCTGACCTTGAATATAGAATAGAATAGAATAGAATAGAATAGAATAGAATAGAATAGAATAGAATAGACCAGGTTGGAAGAGACCTTCAAGATCATCGTGTCCAACCTATCATCCAACACCATCTAATCAACTAAACCATGCAACCAAGCACCCCATCAAGTCTCCTCCTGAACACCACCAGTGATGGCAACTCCACCACCTCCCCAGGCAGCCCATTCCAATGGGCAATCACTCTCTCTGTGTAAAACTTCCTCCTAACCTCCAGCCTATACCTCCCCTGGTGCAGCCTGAGACTGTGTCCTCTTTTTCTGGTGCTGGTTGCCTGGGAGAAGAGACCAACCTCTGCCTGTCTTCAACCTCCCTTAAGGTAGTTGTAGAGAGCCTCCAAGGATGAAGTCACAACTACCTCCCAGGACAACCCGTTGCAGTGTTCCACTACTCTTGTGATAAAGAACTTCCTTCTAACATCCAACCTAAATTTAGTCTTCTCTAATTTAAAACCATTGTTCTGCATCCAATCATCTTCTTGTAGCCCCCCTTTGGGTAATGGAAGGCTGCTTTTAGGTCTTCCTGCAGTCCTTTTTCTCCAGGCTGAACAACCACAGCTCCCTCAGGCTGTCCTTGTAAGAAAGGTGTTCCAGCCCTTGATCACTTTTGTGGACTTGCCCAGTTTCAAGAGTTTACTGAAATCAGTTTTTCTGCAGGAATTATTCCTACTTTGTTGTTTCCATTTCTTAGCACAATAACTAATTTCTCATCAGACTCGTCTAAATTATCTTCCACCTTCACATACTTACTCAATTCTTCTTTAAGACTTCTCCTTTATTTAATCCAATTATCTCTTAGCACGTTTGTCTAAGAGAGTATTTAAGTGGCTGGGACTTAGCTTGGTGCAGCATTAGACTCAGTATGTCTCTCCCACAGTTAACTAGACATAGAACCCTGTGGTTGTTTAAAACTACCCTCCAACAAATTGGAGAATTACCCCCAAAACGAATCATCAGACTAGCTCAATTAATTTGGAAAGCAGAATTGAGCTATATTTAGAAAGCAAGCAAAATCTATGAATACAAATTACAATATGTACAAAGTCTAAATACATACATTTGCAATTCAGAAAAACACAAATACAAGGATCCCTTTGTACAAAATCACTCCAGGGCTATTGTTCACAACTTCCTCCCGTCCCTCCCTCCTTCCTGGTACCTCACACACAGTAGTCAAAAGAGAGATTATCCTGGCAAGGCCACAGAAGAGAGAGAGAGAAGTTGCAAGCAGAAGCGACAGAAGAAGAAAAAGAGAAAGAACTGCCTGTGCAACCAAGTATAAGCTATTCAATAATTAATGGAATGTAATATACTTGTCAGTTGTTATTGTTCTGTGTCCAGTGGTAATTTATTTGCCTTTTTTTTACTCTAAGTCTTTGCAGTTAGGAACTAGGCTAAAGTGCCACCTTCAAACTGTAACAAACCTAACACATTAGTCTTATTTCTTCACGCTCTTTACCATTGTAGTTGTTCTTGATGCTAAGAACTTTGTAAGTAACTTTGCCTACTTTTTGCTAACTTTGTGTAAAAAGTCTTGTGAAAAAAAAAAGAGAGATCAGAGCATATACAAATGACATATATACAAAATATATAAATATGGAGAGCAGAAAGATTTGTAAAGGTACACTGTCTCTGCCTCAGGCAAGGGAACTGCTTCTAGGTAATTTTGAATCAAGGAGCCTAACCAAACCAAACAAACAGCAGGAGCTTCTTGTAAGATCAAGTCACTGCACTGGCAGAGCAGGAACTTGGTGTGCACAGCTCAGAAGGGAGTTCCTCAGAACATTCTCCTCAGCATTCCTCTCTCTGGACCCATGTTGTGGAGAGCTGCCAGAGGTCTGCCTTGAAATGATCTCTATAGAAGGTGTTTCCTAAATTTTGTCTCTCTTAGCAGGCTGTCCTGTTTTTTCTGGGATAGAATCATAGGTCAGCCATGGTACACAATCAGTACTGAGTCAGCCAAGAGCTCAAACCAGGAGCAAAGGCTGGAGCAGTAGAACTGAGCTGGCTAACAGGTGTATCCCGTACCATAAATGTGATGTTCATTGTAATGGGGAATTTTGCTGGGGTCAGCAACTTCTCCTGACCCTCCTATTCCATCTCCTTCTGCTTCTCTATGTTCCTGGAAGGTCTTACTTACCATTCTGCTCTGAGGACTGCCTTCCCACTTACTGCAATTGTGATTGCCATACATTTCCTGGGCTGAGTATAATATTTTTATAGTTTGTAATGACATTGGTATTAGTTTTGCTGTTTCATTCATTCTGTTTTCAGGTCAACCCATGGGTGTCCTCTCCTTTTACAATCCTCTTTTTTTTTTTTTTTTTTTTCCCCGCTAGGGAAGGGTATTCAAATCATAGAACTTCTATAGTTTAGCCCTGGATGCAGGCTAAATGTAGACACAGGTACATTTTTAGAGTGCCTGAGACTACCTCGTAACTGGAGATGCACACACAAGTGTTTAAGGGGTTGCATAGCAAGGTTTTGATAGCAGGAAAGATACAGGGGTAGCTTCTGTGAGAGGCTGTTGAAAGCTTCCCCTGTGTTCAACACTACCAATGCCAAACAGCTCCAAGATGGACCCCACTGGCCAAGGCTGAGCCTATCAGTGATGGTGGTAGCACCTTTGTGATAACAGTCTTAGGAAGGGGAAACAGATTAAGGGAGGTTCTCCCCACCTTCTACTCTGCCCTGATGTGACCTCACTTGGAATATTAGATCCAATTCTGGTCTGCCCAGTTCAAGAGGGACGGGGAACTACTTGAGCGAGTCCAACAGAGGGCTACGAGGATGTTTAAGGGACTGGAGCACTGCCTTATGAGGAGAGGCTGAGAGACCTGGGGTTTTTTATCTTGGAGAAGACTGAGAGTGGATTTAATAAATGTTTATGAATATCTGAGGGCTGGGTGTCAAGAGGAAGGGAACAGTGTCTTCTCAGTTGCACCCTGTGATAGGACAAGGGACAATGGATATAAACTACAGCACAAAAGATTCCACTTCAACATGAGGAAGAACTTCTTTCCTAGAGCACTGGAACAGGCTCCCCAGAGAGGTTGTGGAATCTCCTTCTCTGGAGACCTTAATCTGGATGTGTTCCTGTGTGACCTGAACTAGATTCTGTGGTCCTGAGCTGGCAAGAGTAGATGGACTCAATGATCTCCAGAGGTCTCTTCCAGCCCCTAACATCCTGTGATCCAGTGTTTTTTATAATTTAATGAAACATTTGAAATAGAAGTTCACTGTTCATTAAACACTTCTTTCTGGAGAGGCTGTCGTGGCAGATAAAATTGTAACCAAGAATACAGGTGTGCTTTATTGGTCTCCAAAGGCCTCAATGCAAGATTTTCAGAACATTTTACACATTAGTGATCTGAGCTTCACAATACTCCATGGGGAAAAGATAATGTGCTATTCCCCTCTAGCAGTGCAGGAAATGAAGGAACATGTGTGAGTTATTTAAAGGTATTATGTGTCTACGTAATAAAGTGCTAAAATCCTTAAGAAAAAAATCTGGCTCACAGAAGCGTGATGATTTAGTCAAGCACACGTAAGAAATCTGTACCCTCACCAGGAACCTCTAATCTCCTGGGCTCTGGTCATAATCCTCCTTCTAGCACTATCAGTGCGGTGTGCAGCTGCTGCGGGCAACGAGCCCCTGTATTTTCAAGTATCTACATCCAATAGAGCAAGAGCTGAAAAGGAAGTTCAAACTGAACATCAAATTCTTGCTGTAGCCATGCCATGGGTATCAATACTGGCGGAAATAACTAAAGTACTTTTAAAAATTTATTTCCTCCCTGTTGTCAGGATGAGAATCTCATTTCTACCTGTATTGCTTTTTAAAGAAAATTGATAAACCTGACTTTTATAAGGGAAGGAGGAAAAAGACAGACAAATTCTATTTATGTTTTTAACTGTCTATGCTTCCTGTGGACTGGCAAAGGCTAGTGGATTCAAGTTCAATAACTGATTTAAACTTTTCCAGACCTATTCTTCAGCACATGAAAATTGAATGCTTGAATCTTTTCATATGTTTTGGGGGAGAGACAAGACAAAGTAGTTAGATGAAATCAGAAACTTTAAACAATTACAGAAATTTGTGTAAAATAATAAAGATGAGAGTATTCTCATTTAATTATTTATCAGAAAATCCGAATGACAAAGTTTCTGCAAGCTTTTTCCTTTACTTAAAAATTGAAACAAATCCTTGCATTTACTTACATTGATACCAAATTAAAAAAGGGAGGGTGGGAAAATGTAATTTCTTCTTATGCCATTATGCTTTGCACCTTCCTGAATCAGCATGCTGAAGTTTAGGCAGAGCTTTCCACACGTCATCCTGTTGACTAAGTGTTTAGCCCCAAAGTTTCTACTGGAAAATGGATTTCTGCTAGCTGAAGGTACTAGTCCACACCAAAACCAAAGTGCTAAATATTTGGGATTTTCTTGCACCTGCAAATTCATACCACTATAGCTCCCAAATTCATACCCCTATAGCTCCCAAATCACCTTCCTTGAGGTGTTACGTGTAAGAAAGCTGAAACTTTGGGAACATGCATTGGGTTGTTCTACTCAACTGCCAGTGTTTCAAGTACTCTGATAAAAATGTTGAGCTTTGAATCCTTACTCTATCTGACAAGAGACAGGAATTTAAATTCAGGTTTACACATGTGATAATCTGTAGTAGGCTAAACACTAAGCCTGAAAGTCCTTGTCTCCTTTGGCTCAATGAGTATTTAATTATTATTCTAAGTGGAGTAATGCCATACTCCTGGGATTTTTCTTGTACCTGTTCCCCTCACTGTCTTGAAAAACAAATTTTAGACCTCTTGAAGGATGATCTAGTGCTGGAGTAAGTCCCTCCATGTCTTTGTTTTGCCTAAGCTTGAACATTTGACTCATAGGAGGAGTCACTTCTGTCTAAACAAAGCACATTTGTGAATGTTTTGTGTCAAGGTCTCCACAGATATTTTGATTAGAAATTGAGGTTGATATTATCCGATTTCACATTACATGATATTTGGCTTATAAATAAGCAAAAACACCTACAATATTAAACACCTTTATAGGCATGATAAAAAATTTCAAACAAGACAGGAAACAAAGGTGAAGCCAAAGTGGGATACTGAAGAAAGGTGATGGGAATTATGGCTGGAAAATAATGCAGTCCATAGCTGTTTAAGAGAGAAGATTAATGTGAAAATCAATAGCTTTGAAAAGCATAGGCAAATAATGAGGGACAACAAGCTAAAGGGATATATTTGAGATTACAACAAGGTTTCTATAGTTAGTCTTAAACCTAGTGGGTTGTTTCAGTCTTGCCACTTCTTCCCCAGGAAAATTTTGGTGTTTTTTTTTTTTTTTTTTCCCATGACGTTGTATGAAGTTTCTACCTTCAAATGTAAAAATAAGTGGATAGCTGACATTCCCCTGGATTACTGATATCTGGATACTTTCTAACATTATCAGACTGTGTGTATACCAACAGTTTTAATGACAATAAAATGCAACAGAAAGTGCCATTATGCAGCCAGAAATGGAAGCTGTTGCTGAATTAAATCTACTGTTAATGTCATCTAAATTCAAACTCTGTTTAGGAAAAATTGCTTCTTGATGGACTGAAAATACTTAGGGAAGACTAAAAGATTAAAAATTATCAATTATTTGACTATTTTTTAATCAACATGTCCAACCTTTACAATCTGACAAACTGTTGGTATATTTCATTCAGATTAACTGACATATATAAATTATCATCAGTTTAAAATCTGCACTTGTCCAAATTGTTTTACCATACCTAGCCTTGCCTTTAGCACTTCAGTGTCCTTTGCTGCTCTTTTTATTTCAGTTTTCATTATTTATTTGTAGCTACTTTTAGCTAATTATTTTTAGCTCTTCCTTATTTGTAGTCACCTAGGCATTAATATAGACTGGCTACATCTGTGTCTGTACCTCAGATATGATGTAACCAGAAGGTTATTTAATCTAAAGTGTTAGCACTGAAAAAAAAAAAAGATAAAAAAAAAGAAAACTGCATGAAAATACCTGTGTTGATGTTTAGATATCCACCTAAACACATTATTTTCAGTTCTCAGCTGTTGGAGCTCAGTGTAGGTGATGGTAAGTGTAACAGCAGCTACCCTGATGAATTTGCAGGCAGAGGGGTCTTAATAATATATTGTTGAATGTAAAAGCTCTCAATAATTCTCACAAATTTACATTTGGAAGGAATGTGCCACTTGTATTATGCAGAGTCAGGTAAGTCTCCTAAGCAGCAAAATTTCATTCAGTTTTTACAAGTTTAGACTGCTATAACCCCAACAACCCAGAACTGCATTCAAGTCTTCCTGACACAGGGGAAAAGCACTGCACAAAGCCCTGCATACTTAATTTGTGGTTCTGTCAGGTAACTTCCCTCCCTAAGGGGAATTCTGCACAAACAATGCAGAGTCTTGCTGACTCCTGTCAGCACAGAAATGAATACCAAATGGAACCTGTCTTTCTTCTCTAGAACATGTCCTTAAAGGAATGAGAAAAACAATAAAAGCTGGTATTAACATTAATTGTAACTGAAAACAAGTAAAGCAAGATTTACTACTTGTGGAGATGACAAGATGAAAGGTTTGTTTGCACACGATAAATTTGTTTTCCTGGTGCCTGTGGTTCCTCTTAGCCCATGTTACCACTCTCAAAGATGAGGGAAGAACTAAGAACTCCAAACACAGGGAAATAATGTGGAAAAATATGTTCATGTTGTTTTGTACTTAACTTTAAGGTTTCTGTTCCCACACATAAAGTTTGCAGTATTTCTAAGACAATAGGGATCAATTGCTCTGTAACTGCATAGATAGAAGCAATGAACAGGAGAAAAATAATGCAAAGTGAAGGTGTTAACTGTCTTGTATTATGGAGATTGATAATGAAATTATAACTTACAAAACCTTGCCTATGTGTGTTATATCTTCTAGTACATATCATCCAGGATATTGTCAAACAGCTGAAAAGTAGTCACCTGTTGTTTGCTGCTAGTACAGACACATTGTGCTGATGCTCAGGTCTGCATCGATTGTTCAGAACTTGTAATAAAGATACAGGTGTGAAACTGTGATAAAAGTTTTGGTTCTTTTCCCTTTACAGTTATGCCCAGCACCAGTTTAAGTGCAGTGTTAAATTTTCTAAGGTAGAGAGACCCTGTTGCTTCCTGGCATCTGTGATCTATAAAGTAGGAAATAAACTTGTCTAACATAATATGTGACTGAGCACTCCATAAAAACCAATTAAACTCCTCTGTGCAAAGGGCTTTCAAATTTATGCCCAGCAATAGGTTTTAAATCTAGAAGTGTTAGGCTCCATTAATGTTGCTAACTAAATGTAGTTTTCTACCAAGTTTCACCTTTTCTGTAGTAAGATGGAGGATATCAACCTAAATACAAAAAGACACTTTTCTTCCAATAGATACCTTAATTTTTTTTTGCATAGGATCCTCGAGGTGGATTCATTCATCAATAGATTGTAACAAAAAACCCAATTATTTTGACGTGTTCAATTAAAGACCTGTGCACACCGAAATATAAACTGGCCTATGGTATAAAACATCAGCTTAGATGACTCACTCTTCCTTTCCTATAGCTAATAAAATATAAAGCATTGAAGTGCTCAAACATCCTTAGGGTTTCATTCTTTTACATGCTGAAGATATTCAAATTGGAGTGCGATGTGATCTATTGACAAGCCCTATGAGGAGAGGCTGAGGGAGCTGGGGTTGCTTAGCCTGGAGAAGAGGAGACTGAGGGGTGATCTCATTGCTCTCTACAACTACCTGAAGGGAGGTTGTAGCCAGGCAGAGGTTGGTCTCTTCTCCCAGGCAGCCAGTACCAGAACAAGAGGACACAGTCTCAGGCTGCGCCAGGGCAGGTTTAGACTGGAAGTTAGGAAGAAGTTCTATACTGAGAGAGTGATTGCCCACTGGAATCAGCTGCCTGTGGAAGTGGTGGAGTCACCTTCATTGGAGGTGTTCAAGAAGAGGCTTGATGGGGTGCTTGGTGCCAGGGTTTAGTTTTTTAGTTGTTCAGGTGGGTTGTATTGTACTGTATTGTACTGTTTTGTACTGTATTGTACTGTATGGTACTGTATTGTATTTTAGGTGGGTTGGATTGGTTGATGGGTTGGACGTGATGATCTTGAAGGTCTCTTCCAACCTGGTGTATTGTATTGTATTACTGTATTGTATTTTATGGCACTACAATAAGCTAGGTTTCTGGTTATTTTAAGGAGTGCACAAGGCTTGACAATTACAAATACTGGTTGTTGGAACTCAGAACATCTGATTTATCGACAATTAAATCTCACAGGATTTGTGAACTTAGTGATTTAGATATCTTGTATTGGCAAAGTTACAGCAGAAAGGACTGTATATCCTTTGAAATAATTCTTTCTCTTTTATTTTATTAGCACTGCCTAATCCGCTTTGCAAGTAGATTGATGCTAAAGTAAAATATTAGCAAGACAACATTGCATTTTAATGCCGTTATGATAAAGTTAATACTCATTTCAGGATTTCTGTGAAAGGCTGAACTTCTCTACTTCCCAGGTAGCCATAATGACTATGAAACATACATGGTTATGATTATGTGGCTGTTGAATCTTTGACTGTAAGAGAAAGGCCTGGAGGGTTGTTCCCAGAATTGCAGTTAACCATGAAATGGTCCTCATGTCCAGAAAGACAAACTTTATACTTGAATTAGAACAGAATAGAATAGAATTAACCAGTCTGGAAAAGACTTTTAAGATCATTAAGTCCAACCCATCACCCAACACCATCTAATCGACTAAACCATGGCACCAAGTGCCTCATCCAGTCTCTTCTTAAGTACCTCCAGTGATGGTGATTCCACCACATCCATGGGCAGCCCAAAGACCAATCACTCCTTCTGTGAAGAACTTCATCCTAACATCCAGCCTAAACCTCCCCTGGCACAACTTGAGACTGTGTCCTCTTGTTCTGTCTCAGGTTCCCTGGGAGAAGAGAACAATCCCCACCTGGGTGCAACCTCCCTTCAGGTAGTTATAGAAAGCAATAAGGTCTCCCCTGAGCCTCCTCTTCTCCAGGCTAAGCAAGACCAGCTGCCTCAGCCTCTCCTCATAGGCCTTGTGCTCACATTGGCCAGCTTCCAGTCATCAGGGACCTATCCAGGCAAAGAAGGTGTTAAGTACCTCTGCCTTTCCCGCCTCTTTAGTTAAAATATTCCCCTTTTTGTCCACTAAGGAGTGGAGGTTCTCCTTGCCTCTCCTCTTGCCATTAATACATTTATAGAAGGATTTTTTTGTTGTCCTTCACAGCAGAGGCCAGTCTAAACTCTAAATGGGCTTTTGCCTCTCTAATTTTTTTTTCCTATGTGACCTAGCAACAGCCTTAAACATTTCAGGGGTAACCTCTCCTTCTTCCAAAGATAATACACCTTCTTTTTTCCCCCTTAATTTGTTCAGAAGGTCTTTGCAGATGGATTACATTTTGCCAACATCCCAAACACTTCATAACAAATTTAAGCTACTGTACAAGTTCACTGTGCATATTTTTTGGCATGCATTTTCATATCTAGTGCATATTTGCTGTGCTGTCACTGTGAAACATCCTGACCTCAAAACCATAGATGTCAAAAAATCCAACTGTTGACTTTAGCCATGTGCTTTACATGTCTGGGTAGGAGCAGTGCCTGTAACTGTGAGTTCAATTTATTAAAATTCCTCTGTGAAAGAAGAGGCGAGGGCATTTCCTTCCTCCTAAAGAAATCTGGTGCTTTCATGAATATCCCTATAACAGCAGCTCATCCTGAAGTATCAGGCAAAGAGAATTGTTTTACTTTGATTTTTCACTTTACATCTAATGCCAGGATCTTTTAAACCCATGGAATGAAGCTACCTGCAGCCTCCCAGCAAACATATCCTTCCTTTTCCATTTATTTGCTTAAAACACTACCTCAAATGCTAATAGGGAATGTTCTACTTCATTTCAACATGATTCTTAAAGGAAAAGTCTGTAGTTGCTGAGGGTCCATTTCCTGTTATGACTCTTTATAAGCATAAGAGTTGGCTCCAGATTGGTAACAACACTATCACCAAACTACCTCTTTGGTCTTGAGACTTAGATCTATGTGATCTGAATAATACGTGATGGATGAACATTATGACCCGTCTGCCAAAACCAGTGGGCTGTGCAGGTGGGCACCACTTTCTCAAAGCTCCCTTATGTGCAGAAGCCCATCATTAAGGGTCCTGAGGCTTCTGCATTGTGCATAGCTTTAACCACACATGGAAGTTTGAGGGGATGAATGGAGCAGCTCCTCAAGCTCCATGAGGAAGATCCTGGCAACTCCATATTCTATCTGAAATCAGTAAGCAGATCTAAGCAGTAGTAAAAAGCATTTTCATTACATAGTGTTTTAGAGTTTATATGCAAATCTTTTAAAGAATTCAAAACATTCTGAACCTTCAGCTTTTACCATTTTCAGTCAGATATTAAGTTCTTAAATGAACCCCTTAGTATCTGTTATGAATATGCCCTCGGAAATGAGCGGCAGAGATATCAATGAAAAAATATATGTTAGGTTTATTTCTGTATATATACAAACTCTGCAACAGGGTATATACAGTTCCCCTGCACAGGTATCGATATTCGGTTAGTGAAACTATCTTTACAGAGTGTTTAGGTATAGGCACTTAAACCAAATGATTCACAGAACTTAGAATAGAAACTGATTTGGAGAGCGGCGGGGGAGGGGTTGGTCAGTGACCGGCGATCCTCCACCCGGAGCGATTTGCACGCTACCCCACCTGAAACTCTATGAAGAAAGGCTTGGCTTACTCACAAGCTGAGAACTTCGTAAAGTCTTCCCTTGATAATGTTTATAGTCCGCAGAACATGGCACGGATATACCGTAATGAGGACACAGGAAATGGCGCCGACCGCGTGGCTGCGCCACGTGGCTGCTGCTCCCGGGATACGGAGATTCCCCGCTCGAGGGGGGGGGGCACTGCGGCAGTTCAGCAGCGCTGGTTCACATGGGTTACCAGGTTCTCTCCTGTGGCGATGGATCATGCAGCAGTTGATCCCACGGGGTACTGTCCTTGCTAACACCAAGGTTAACCAATGAACTGGCAGCTACCAAATATGGTGTAAGCTTATGCCATGAAAAGGGAAACAAACATATAGCCTGGCCCTTGCCTACCACAGGGGTGAGACCACGCCCAGGCAGGCAGTTTACCTGGACTCAGTGGCGCCAGCATCCCCCCTGCCGCCTTGGGAAAGGAGGGGGGGGAACAAAGGAGGGTTAACGCACAGAAGAGTACGTCCTAGAAATATTTAGGGCACAATCCTGGCCATAAGCATCATCCACTACAGTATCTCCACCATATTCCTTTGTCATTCTTCCTCTTCTGTTGTTTCTGCAGTATTGCTTAAAGTCTATTGCTGTGCTCACTGATGCATAACTTTTTATCTATTTCCATATTTATTTTACAAAAGTCACCACAGGCTGTATTATTCCATTCCAAGCACTGTTCAAAACTGCAATGTTATGTACATGTTCTTGACTTGGCATATGCCCTAATGGGGAATTAATTGAGGCTTCTGTAGTTCTATTCATGCAAATTAAATACCCATATCACTCACCAGCAGGCTCAGTCTTCTGTATGAGTTCATCTCTTTGTAAGAGGAATCTCCTTAAAGGTGCATGATGTAATATCTCAGTGTGAAAAGACAGACCATGGCAGAGAGAAAGCTAGTGCAGATACTGGAAACAGTTTAGCAAGACCAGTGATATGATGCACCAAGGGTGTATAATACCTTGTGGCAGGTACACCTCTTCATAGCAACTGGAACTTTAATATTCCATAACAACTTCTGAGTCAGAAATTGCTGACCACCAAATCTTGTGGCCATTCATACCCTTAGATCATGACATGCTATTACAATGTACTGCATCAAAATGTTTCATTTTGATACTAGAATATAACACAGGAGTCCTGCATTTCTGGTTTTACTCTCTGCTGGGGAACAGTATATTCTGTTTCCTTTCTTTGAACTATTTCAGATTCTTTAATTAGTCTTTGAGTTTTGGGCTTTTGTGTTTGTTTGTTTGTTTGTTTGTTTGTTTAATTGCTTCTTTGGTTTGCTTTCATTGTTTTTTTTTTCAGCCAAGAATGCAGTGAATGTGAATTGAAAATTGCATTATAGACTCTAAAAATGTGTCTGCAGCTGATGGGGAGCAGAGTGTCACCTTTGCGTAGGACCATAATCTTTTTGCACAGGAGCCAGTGTCTGTATCAGGTTTTGAGGGTAAGAGAACTAATAGGAGGTGCAGCTAATCCAGAGGGAGGAACATAGTGCAGCTTTGAGCTAACATTCATTATCTCTGTGCTAGTTCCACTCCTGTTACTAGCTGTAAAAAAGTCTTCTTTGCAGTAAGCCTTATTCCTTCTTTATTTCCCTCAATGAATCTCACTGCAGTGGGTTGAGGCAGCCCCCCTCCCCATCACGGGCAGAAATAACGACTCTGACAAACAGATTGCAAAAGTGATGGAAAGTTTAAATAGAAAGAAGACAGTGAGTGTGTACAGAGAACCAGAAGCAGTGACAAACGAAACCCCAAAGCAGACCAAGAAACATCCCATCCCCACCTGAGGGTGCACCCAAGCCCCCCAGGGTTCCTTCTTCCCCCTCTCCCCCCAACTGCTAGGCTAGCCTCAGCTGGCCAGACCTGAGACCACCTATCCCCCCGGCCTTGGGCCTAGCCAGGCCCAAGGCCGGGAGATGTCTCCCCCAGTTACCAGGTACCGGCAAGGGGAAGAAAGAAGAAGTGCTAGACCCTGCACTAGATTTTATAGCAGTGCAGAGGATTATTGCAGGAGATAGCTGGTTTCCTGTGTCCACCCACTGAGCTGGACTTCTGGACACAGAAGGTACACCACGTAGCAGAGGGCACCCAGCCCAAACCACCACACTCACCTACATTACCTCAGTTTTTCTGCATCTTTAACACCAGCCTTGCAAGAAAACAAGTGCTGTTTTCTAAAATTCTGGATTCTGCAACCAGGAGGCAGGAGGTTGAACACACTTTTACAAGTTTGTCAGTTTTCAGCTGTTGTCTTCAGAATCTTTCTTTTTCATATTTTTTTCATTAATAAAAATAAAGTAACTCTGATATTTAAAGATTGTTTACAGCATGATTTTGTTTATCTACCAGTTTCTTCTTATTATTCATTGTGATTTCTTCTTTTATCTCCCACCTTTCCTCACTGAGGATGGAACACTACTGGGTTCATGTACTGAGAAAATGGCAGGAAAAGGCCACTTGACTTTTTCAGTGTGTGCCACTTTGATCCTCAGGGCTGCTATACTCAGCTTTGGCCTTAACTACTTCTCACAGCCCCGATAAATGTATACCATTTGTCTGTGGATATGAAAAGACTGCTTGCATACATATGTTATCACTTTCCTGTGTGTCTTTATTCTGTGAGAGCAGATGTGCTCCTGGTATAGGAAGCGGGATAATGGTGGGCAGAAGCCACATCCCATGCTTTCCATTAAATAGCTAGTCTTAGAGGAAATGTTGCACCACTCTTTAGAGCAACAGAAGTTAGAACATGTGATGGGAGTTCATCACATGATGTTTGTGTTTACTGTACTCAGGACTGGCTCCAAAATATTTAAAGACAGGAATTCTTGTACTAGATATTTATATGCCCATGCTCAGATATTTTGCAGTATGATCCTATTCAAGGTTAACAGACAGGCATAGCTAGTAGTTTTCTTCTGCATGTCTGGAAGTGAAGTCATTGGATTTTTTGGGGGGGGCGGGGAACAACTGTGCTCAGCAACAGAGAGTTATAACTAAAAACATGCTATGGAAATGTATTACAAGTAAATACTACATAAGTAAAAATGTGGGTCTATTTTTGACCCTGTTTTACAGCCAAGATGACACATTATTGGAATATACACCACATCTTGCCTGCTCTGTAATAAGTTATATATGTTCTGTACTATGGAAATGCAGTAAGGTATTTGCCTACTTGGACAGATACATGCTACCAGTACCACTGGCTCAACTCCCAGTGACTGTGTGGTTTGGATGTTTTTTGCACAGAGAGATATCCTACCTATCCTCTCTAGTCCTCCTCAGATTCCTGGACTCATTAGCTATTTACACAAGCCTCTACATTTGCAAGTAAATTCAACTGTCACTGTGGAAAATCACTGCTGAGTCATGAATATATTTATAGTTGGGGAAAATTGTTTTTTAAATCCTCAGCAACCCAACAGGCTAAAAATGTGCACTGGTACCTTATCTGCCATTTTCTTGCAAGTGCAAAGAAGCAGAAATATCTGCCTGAGAAAATGAGTATGAATGCTTTACTAGGTATTATCCATTACTGAAAAAAAAACCCCGATCAAACAAACAGAACCCCCACAAACAAACAAAAACATAAAAAACCCCAACAAGACCAAAACCAAGCCAACCAACCAACCAAACCAAACCAAACCAAACCAAACCAAAATCCCCAAAAAACAACAGAGAACATGTGAGAAAGAAAATAAAAGGTTTTTAAACACTTTTAATCAAAGTGAAATTTTTAAGCAGCATCCTGGAGGAATTCCTACCATGGGATTTCCTGTGAGGTTTCTTTATTTCTTTTGTAGCCAAGCTGTAAGCGACCATGAGGAACTGTTGTCAAGTAATATTACACTCTGGTTTTCTAACTGGCCTGTGTAGATTTACTCACATACTGTGATGCTGGAATGAGAGATCCTTCAGGTATTTAATGTGTACAAACAAAATTCTTAGGTAGGGCTTTGATCTCTCTTGTAAAGCAAACAGATATGCTTTGTAAGGAGACTTGTTTAGAGCTCAATTGTTATTTTTGAACAAGACTAGCAGCAAATGGACAGATGGGCAGAGTCCAAGGGCATGAGATTTAACACATCTAAGTGCTGGGTTGTACACATTGGCCACAACAACCCCATGCAGTGTTACGGGCTGGGGTCATAGTGGCTGGAGAGCAGCCAGGCAGAAAGATACCTGGGGGTATTGGTTGACAGTAGGCTGAACATGAGGCAGCAGTCTGCTCAGGTGACTGAGAAGGCCAATGGCATCCTGGGCTGCATCAGGAATAGCATGACCAGCAGGAGCAGGGAATTCATTGTGTCCTTGTACTCAGCACTGGTTAGGCCATACCTTGAGAACTGTGTCCAGTTTTGGGTCCCTCAATTCAAGAAAGATGTTGAGACTCTTGAACAAATCTGGTGAGGCGTTTGGAGCACAAGGCCTATGAGGAGAGGCTGAGGCAGCTGGTCTTGCTTAGCCTGGAGAAGAGGAGGCTCAGGGGAGACCTTATTGCTTTCTATAACTACCTGAAGGGAGGTTGCACCCAGGTGGGGATTGTTCTCTTCTCCCAGGGAACCTGAGACAGAACAAGAGGACACAGTCTCAAGTTGTGCCAGGGGAGGTTTAGGCTGGATGTTAGGATAAAGTTCTTCACAGAAAGAGTGATTGGTCATTGGAATGAGCTTCCCATGGATGTGGTGGAGTCACCATCACTGGAGGTACTTAAGAAGAGACTGGATGAGGCACTTGGTGCCATGGTTTAGTTGATGAGATGGTGTTGGGTGATGGGTTGGACTTGATGATCTCGAAGGTCTTTTACAACCCAGTTAATTCTCTTCTATATATAACGTGTCCAGAGAAGGACAACAAAGCTGGTGAGGGATCTGGAGCACAAGACCTTTGAGGAGCAGCCTGGAGAAGAGGAGGAGGCTTGGGGGAGTCTTTATTGTTGTCTACAAGTACCTGAAGGGTGGTTGTAGGCAGGTGGGTGTGGTCTCTTCTTCCAGGCAACCTGTGACAGAAGAGGACACAGTCTCAAGGTGTGCAAGGGGAAGTTTAGGCTTGATCTTAGAGAGAAATTATTCACAGAAATAGTGATTTGCCATTGTAATGGGCTGCTGAGGGAGGTGGTGGAGTCACCATCACTGGAAGTTGTTAAAAAGCAACTGGATGAGGCACTTAGTGTCATGGTCTTGTGGACTAGATAGGGTTGGGCAATTGGTTGGACTTGATAATCTTGAGGTCTCTTCCAACCTGCTTGATTCTGTAATTCTGTGGTCTAGTTCTAACAATAAATTTCAAACATCTGTTTCTTTCACCATCTAGTTCCCCTTAAGTATTGCTTTGGTAAAGCAATTAACTGGAACCCCACATTTCTGATCTGAAAACTTTATTTGAGGTTAATAATTTGTATATAAAACCTCAGTCTGATGTGCCTGTAACACAACTGAAAACAGGGATATATTTTGTATATAGCTGCAGAATGTCACATACTGCTAAACAATTTAAAAACATCTTTCACGGTATGATGATACTCCTTTTCCTAAGTAATGGTGCAAATTCAGATTTTTCTCTTGGATATATCAGTTGAAATGAGATTAAACAGGTGGTCTCTAAAATGTTACTGTTGTCTAACTAGTGATATGATGATGTTACAATGAAAGAGTAGAAGAAGAAGGGAGAAGAAAAAGGATTGGGAGAAAAATCTTTTATTTTAATGATTTTATTTTCAACTGGCTCTACTGCTGCATACAGAAGTGAGGAATTCATAAACCACTCATCAACATTTCCTTTTTTGGATGAACTATATGAACATACTGAGGAGAAAATCTTGTCCTGAAGTATTTAGCTGGACAGACAAGACAAAGGAAGTCAACATGCTATAGATAAATGACAAAAACACAACAATTTTGTATTGAAGTTAAATAGATGTGCTAGCATAAGACTCTGCTCAAGCAAGTCAGTCCTAGTTACCAAATGATTCAGCACCTAGAAAGAACATGATCCTAGAGAACACTCAGCAGGCTAAGTAAAGATAGATGAAGGAGAGGTGACAGAAAAGACTCATAACCTTAGAGTAGCAGATACCTTGATATCCCAGACAGAGGTTAGTAGTGAATGTAGAGGGAATGATGAACCAATTTAATATTGTGAGACACAATCAAAGGCTGTGTGTGTAAGTTTCTACACATAGCAGTTGCTCTGGAGGACAGATTCCATGACAAATATCACTCCGCTGCTTTCTTTCGCTTGTTTTATACATCTGAGCTGACATCTTATGGCATGGGATACCCCTTTGGCCAGTTTGGGTCAGCTGGCTTGGCTCTGTCCTCTCCTAAAATCTTGCCCACCCCTCGGTGTACCCCTGGGGCAGGGGAATGCTGGAAGAGCATAGCCAGAAAGGCAGGTAGAATGCCAGAGCAGTAATGGCATGTGTTTGTTCTCATGCACTGAAATACTTGTAATTCATGTTGAAAAGGAGAGTTTATTGGGACAAAAGAATGCACATGATCCCAGCATGAGTTAAATGGGATTCTTTTAATGAGTATGATAATTACTATATCCTGAAACCCTTAAAGATTTTTGATTGTAAGTAAATGAGTGTGGGGAACAAAATTGCTTTCCGCTATTAGCTATGTAATAAAAGTTATAACTGCAAACCCCTAAACATCCAGAGGTCTCTACAGGTTTCTTTCTTTTTCTCAGAGGGCTGCATATAAGTGACCCAGCAATTCTCTTGTGAAAGGAAAAGAGTAGCTATATTAAAGTGAGATGGTTAATCAGAAATGGTTAGAAGCAGAGAGAAGTTTCATCTGAAAGGTGAATAAGGTTTTATTTCCAACTTTGTGGGAAATTGAGGTGTGTTGATAGCAAAAGCTGTAATTGGTGCTCTCTGAAGCTATGTGCAGTCTCTGGAAAAATCAATATGCAGTCAGCCTTTGTGATCTCACCACTTGCTTTGGCTGCAAATGGGAAAGCTCCAGTGTGATAATACAGAACAAAGTTCACTTTCTGGACTGTTTGCTGTTAAATAACATTCTGAAAACATTGCAAGGTGAAAAATAGTACAGGACTTTCCAGACAACCATTTCTCTTCTGAAGACAGTTTTCATTGTCCCTGCCCGGGGAGGTGGTGGAGTCACCATCATTGGAGGTGTTCAGGAGGAGACTTGATGGGGTGCTTGGTGCCATGATCTAGGTGTCTGGGTGGGTTGGATTGGTTGATAGGTTGGACGCGATGATCTTGAAGGTCTCTTCCAACCTGGTGTATTGTATTGTATTGTATTTTATTGTATTGTTCATGACTGTGCCTAGAGGAACACCTGGACTTTAAGGTGTTACAGGCCTGAAATCTAATACAAACAGAAATGCATCCAATATGTATTTATAACAGACTAGACTAGACTACAATAGAATAGAATAGATTTAACCAGGTTGGAAGAGACCTTTGAGATCATTGAGTCCAGCCTATCATCCAACAGTATCTGAGTGATTGGCCATTGGAGGTGCCCAGGGAAGTGGTGGAGTCACCGTCCCTGGAGGTGTTCAAGAGGGGATTGGACATGGCACTTGGTGCCATGGTCTAGTCATGGGGTCTGTGGTGACAGGTTGGACTCAATGGTCTTCGAGGTCTCTTCCAATCTTTGTGATACTGTGATACGGTGATACTGGCTGAGGTTGACTGAGGTCAGCTGTATGAGCTTCAACAAGGCCAAGGTGCCACATCCTGCACCTGGGCCACAATAAACGCATGCAGCATTATAAGCATGGGGAAGAATGGCTAGAGAGCTGTGAGGTGGAAAAGGACCTGGGAACATTGATGGACAAGCAGATTAATATGAGCCAGCAGTGTGCCCAGGGGGCCAAGAAGGCCAATGACAGCCTGCCCTGTATTAGAAATGGTGTGGCCAGCAGGATCAGGGAGGTGATTATCCCTCTGTGCTCAGCTTGAGACTGTGTCCTCTTGTTCTGGTACTGGCTGCCTGGGAGAAGAGACCAACCTCTGTCTGGCTACAACCTCCCTTCAGGTAGTTGTAGAGAGCAAGAAGGTCACTCCTGAGTCTCCTCTTCTCCAGGCTAAGCAACCCCAGCTCCCTCAGTCTCTCCTCATAGGGCTTATGTTCCAAACCCCTCACCAACTTTGTTGCCCTTCTCTGGACATGCTCCAGCAAGTCAACATCCTTCCTAAACTGAGGGGCCTAGAACTGGACACAGGACTCAAGGTGTGCCCTAATCAGTGCAGTGTACAGGGGCACAATGACCTCCCTGCTCCTTCTGTTCCTGATGCAGGCCAGGATGCCATTGGCCCTCTTGGCTGCCTGGGCACACTGCAGGCTCATGTTCAGCCTACAATCAACCAGTACCCCCAGGTCCCTCTCTGCCTGGCCACTCTCCAGCCACTCTGACCCCAGCCTGTAGCACTGCATGGGGTTGCTGTGGCCAATGTGCAGAACCTGGCACTTGGATGTGTTCAATCTCATGCCCTTGGATTCTGCCCATCTGTCCAGCCTGTCGAGGTCCCTCTGCAAAGCCTCTCTGCCCTCCAGCAGATCAACTCCTGCCCCCAGCTTGGTGTCGTCCACAAATTTACTGATGATGGACTCGATGCCCTCATCCAGATCATCAATAAAGATGTTGAAGAGGATGGGGCCCAGCACTGATCCTTGGGGCACACCACTAGTGCCTGGCTGCCAGCTGGATGTTAGTGTTTAATATCAACAAAGAAGCAACTGACAAGTAAAATTGCTATGCTGGTCTTCAGGAGGGCTAAATTTGACCTCTTCAAGACTCTACTTAGAAGTATTCAGTGGGCTAGGGCTCTAGAACAAAAGGGGGCCCAAGAGAGCTGGTCAATATTCAAACATTACCTCCTCCAAGCATAAGAAAAATGTATTCCCTTGAAAGAAAAATCAAGTGAGGGAGTCAGGTGACCTGCATGGATAAGCAGGGAGCTCTTGGAAAAACTCCAAAATTAAAAGGAAGTTTACAATATGAGGAAAAAATGTCTGGTCAGTTGGGAGGATTATAGAAATACTGCCAGAGAATGTAGGGGTGCAACAAGAAAGGAACTAAGTCTTGGCAGGGAGGTGAAAGAAAAGCAGAAGAGCTTTTTGAAATACATCAATGACAAAAGGAAGGGCAGGGAGAAGGTGGGTCCATTGCTGAATGATATGGGAGATATGGTAACTGGTGATCCAGCATCTTTGAAAAGTCATGGAGAGGTGCCTGATGACTGGAAGAAAGCAAATGTCACTCCAGTCTTCAAAAAAGGCCAGAAGGAAGACCCAGGCAATTACAGACCGTTCAGTCTCACCTCCATCCCTGGAAAGGTGATGGAGCAGCTCATTCTGGAGGTCTTCTCTAACCCCACGGAAGACAAGAATGTTACCAGGAGTAGCCAACGTGGATTTACCCAGGGGAGATCCTGCCTGACTCATTTGATAGCCTTCTACAAAGCCATGACCAAATGCGTGGACAAAGGAAGAGCAGTGGATGTTATATACCTTGACTTCAGTACTGTCTCTCATAACATCCTCATAGAAAAGCTCAGGAAATGGGCTTGGTTGATCCATGGGGTGGATTGAAAACTGTCTCAACAATACAGTTCAGAGGGTTGTGATCGGTGGCAGAGAATCAGCTTAGAGTCCTGTGGCCAGTGGTGTTCCCCAGGGATCAGTAGGAAATTATACATTATATGCCCAGATTAATTTTTAACGAGTTAATAATTAAAGAAACTCCTCTAAGAATTCTTAAAGCACTAGAGGCCAAATTCCTTGTTGCCTTTAGTTTCCATATTAAAATTAATGACTGGGTGTTCTGTTATGCTGACATTTAAATGCTGAACTTAAAAAAAGATAAATCTTTTCAGACTTCTTACAACTGATTGGTCCATGAGGTGGATTGAAAATTGTCTCAACAATATAGTTCAGAGGGTTGTGATCGGTGGCAGAGAATCACCTTGGAGTCCTGTGGCCAGTGGTGTTCCCCAGGGATCAGTACTGGGTTCAGTTTTTATCATCATCCAGTTTTAACATCTTTATTAAGGACCAGGATGAGGGGATTGAGAATACCCTCAGCAAGCTCACAATTATACAGGTCAGGGGGGTGGTGACTGACACCCCATCAGGCTGTGCTGCCATCCAATGAGATCTGGACAGGCTGGAGAGCTGGGTGCAGGCAAACCTCATGAAGTTCAATAAGGACAAGTGCAGGGTCCTGCATCTGGGAAGGAATAACAACAGGCAACAGTACAGGTTAGGGGCTGCCCTGCTGGAAAGCAGCTTCACAGAGAAATACCTTGGAGTGCTGGTGGACAGCAAGTTCTTCATGAGATAGCCATATTCATGTGTGACCAAAAGATTCAAGGGTATCCTGGGGTGCATCAAGAAATGTGTGTCCAGCAGGTCTAGGGTTATTCTTCTCCCCTTCTACTCTGCCCTGGTGAGACCATGTCTGGAATGTTTTGTCCAGTTTGGGGTTCAAGAAAGAAATGGGTTTGCTGGAGAGTATCCAACAGAGATGAGTACTGATGATGACTGGCTGGGGAGCAGCCCAGAGGAGAGAGACTTGGGGGTGCTGGTGGACGAGAAGCTCAACATGAGCCCTCAATGTGCACTTGCAGCCCGGAACGCCAATCAGATCCTGGGCTGCATCAAGAGAAGTGTGGCCAGCAGGTCAAGGGAGGTGATTCTCCCCCTCTACTCAGCTCTGGTGAGACCCCACCTGGAGTACTGCCTCCAGTTCTGGAGCCCCTATTACAAGAGGGATCTGGAGGTGCTGGAAGGTGTCCAGAGAAGGGCCACGAGGATGATCAGAGGGCTGGAGCACCTCTCCTATGAGGACAGACTGAAGGAGTTGGGGCTCTTCAGTTTGGAGAAGAGAAGGCTCTGAGGTGATCTCATTGTGGCCTTGCAGTATCTGAAGGGGGCCTACAAGAAGGCTGGGGAGGGACTTTTCAGGCTATCAGGGAGTGGTAGGACTAGGGGGAATGGGATGAAGCTGGAGGTGGGGAGATTCAGGCTGGATGTGAGGAGGAAGTTCTTCACCGTGAGGGTGGTGAGGCCCTGGAATGGGTTGTCCAGGGAGGTGGTTGAGGCCCCATCCCTTGAGGTGTTTAAGCCCAGGCTGGATGAGGCTCTGTCCAGCCTGATCTAGTGTAGAGTGTCCCTGCCCATGGCAGCGGGGTTGGAACTAGATGATCCTTGTGGTCCCTTCCAACCCTAACTGAAACTATGAAACTATGAAACTTGAGCATCTCCCCTATGAAGAGAGACTAAGAGACTTGGGGCTGTTTAGTCTAAAGAAGACTGAGAGGCAATATGCTCAGTGTCTATAAATATCTGGTGGATGGGTGTCAATTGGAGAGGGCCAAGCTCTTTTCATGGTCACAACATTAATAGATGGAGGACAAGCAACAGTTGTCATTTACCTGGACCTGACCAAAGCCTTCAACACTGTCCCACAAGACATCCTGGTCTCCAAGCTGGTTTTAATGGATGGACAACAGCTTGCTGATGACACCAAGCTGTGTGGTGTAGCAGACATGCTGGAGGGAAGGGATGCCATCCAGAGGGACCTTCGCAGGCTGGAGAGCTGGGCCCATGACAACCACATGAGGTTCAACAAGTCCAAGTGTAAGGTCTATGGGTTGTGACTGGCTTCAGAGCAGCCCTGAAGTAAAGGACTTAGAGGTACTGGTGGACAAGAAGCTCAACATAAGCCACCAGTGTGCACTTGCAGCCCAGAAAGACAATCACATCCTGGGCTCCATCAAGGGAAGCATAGCCAGCAGGCTGAAGGAGGTAATTCTCCCTCTCTGCTCTGCTCTGGTGAGACCCCACCATCCAGTTCTGGAGCCTCTTTTACAAAAAAGATATGGATGTGCTGGAAGGTGTCTAGAGAAGGACCAAGAGGATGATCAGAGGGCTGGAGCACCTCTCCTATGAGGACAGTCTGAAGGAGGTGGGGCTATTCAGTCTGGAGAAGAGAAGGCTCCTGGAGAAGAGAAGGCTCCTGGAGAAGAGAAGACTCCTGGAGAGGAGAAGGCTCCTGGAGACATTACCATGGCCTTTCAGTAGCTGAAGGAGACCTTCAAGAAAGATGACGAGGGACCTTTTAGAATGTCAAGTAATGATATGACTAAGGGGAATGGAGCAAAATTGGAAATGGGTAGATTCAGGTTGGATGTTAGGAAGAAATTCTTCACCATCAGGGTGGTGAGACACTGGAACAGGTTGCCCGGGGAGGTGGTAGAAGCCTCATCCCTGGAAGTTTTTAAGGCCAGGCTGGATGTGGCTGTCAGCAACGTGATCTAGTGTGAGGTCTCCTTGCCCGTGGTAGGGTGGTTGGAACTAGATGATCCCTGAGGTCCCTTCCAACCCTGACAATTCTATAATACTACAAAAAGAGTGTGACAAGCATGTCAACGAAGGTTCTCTTTCTGCTCTACCTTTCACTGACATTGCCTTATCTCGGGTACTGTGTCCTGTTCTAGGTTCTGCAGTTCATGAACAGGGAACTGCTTGAGAGTGTACAGAAAAGGGTTACAGCAGTGATTAGGAGAGCAGAGCATCACTCTTACAAAGAAAGGCTGAGGGTTTAGTTGTTGTATTTTTTTTAGTGTGGAGAAGAGCTATGGGGGGATCTTGTCAATGATTATAAACTGTTAGAGGTGGATGTCAGGAGCATGGGGCCAACCTTTTTTCACCTGTGCCAAGGAGCAGGATCAACTTCAACGCAGGAAGTGTTGAACTCCTTTTGATGTATAGGAAAGAAGGAGGAACTTCATTATGCTAAAGGTGGTAGAGTACTGGAATAAGCTGCCCAGAGAGGTTGTGGAGTCTCTGTCTGTGAAGCCAGTCAAAGCCCATCTGAAATTATTTCTGTGCAGCCTGCTCTAGGTGAACCCTATTTGGCAGAGGGATTGGACAAAATGATACCCAGAGGTGCTTTTCAACCCCTATCATTCTCTGATTCTGTGATTTTTGTCAAGTAGGTGATGCTTTCCAGCATGGGAATATAAGTTTTGGGGTAGAAGTATCCTTGTTAATGCTAATACAAGCATGTATAGGATGTATTATTTGCTTTTCATGATGATTCACAATTTCCCTTCTTGTCTTCCAGAATGACATAATAAATAAATAAATATATACAGCTATTAATCTTTTGTATGTGATGTTTCTGCAGATCCAGGTATATATTTAGAAGTCCTGAATAGAAGTTTTTCAGTGCTGTTCCTATGCCAGAGGCATGTTGTTGTTATTTCAGTGGGTACATCTTTTCTGTGGTGGTGGTGGTTTTGGGTTTTGGTTTGGTTGTCGGTTGTGGTGGAGGTTTTCTGCTTGTTGTTTTTGTTGTTGTTTTGGTTTTGTTTTTAAATGTGTTAATATTTTATTACATAGAGCAAAGCAATAAGCCATACTGGGCACTGTGCTAGAAAAGCAACAATAGAAACAGTAACTGTTATCAGGCGTAACTATAGGAAGCCTCTGGAAAAAAAGAGTGAAAGAAAATAGCAATAACACAGTCAAACAGGATAGATATATGACTAATGAGTGCAAAAGCCCCACCAGCAGCAGACCTTGTGGGATTTCCACTTCTATTTTAGCTCAGCAGTATTGTTCTTTAGTTGCTGCTCAAATACAGTGAAAACATTTGGAAAAGAAAAGGTATTTGCTTAAGGTAGTTAAGAGTAGAAAGCCTGCTGGAATGATCTGAGAGGTTTGGGGACAACAGTCAGAGCTTAAGCCTTCTGAGCCACAACTGGGCTGCACTTTGGTAAAATGGTATCCTCCACTCCACGGGTCTAACCTGTGTAAGTCCAAGACTCTTAAAGCAGCCTAAAGAGAGATGCAAGGAGCAGATACCTCTAAGAGCAGGAGACGTATAACCATTTGCCTTAGATGCTTCACTTTGATTGATGTGAAATGTTCAGGCACTAAAGGCACTGCTTTCATGTCTGTGGATTCCTGAATTTTGCCTCACATAAGGAAATTTCTTAAGAAGCTCAATAAACCAGATGAAAGCTGCTTTATTTTGCAAAGAAGAGGAAGAAGAAGAATAATAAGAATTGGGGCCTTTGAGACAGTGAGCCCTTAAAGGTAAATGGGATGAGCACTGTGTGGAGGTCAGTGGAGGCTAGCCATGTCCACACATCTGTTCTGTCCTTCCTACTGTTTGTGGAAACACAGTCTCATTTTTTTCATCCTGCAGTGGTAAAACAAGGAGAGGAGTTATATTGTGTGCACTATCAGATGTGACAGTATGCGCTGTCATACTTGGAGGCAACCTCTAGGTTGCCTTCCTGCCTGAGTCCTCAGCAGTAAAACTGATCTTATGAGGTAGCAGCTAGGGAATGCTTGCTATTTGTGTGATGGCATTTTCTAGTATCACAGTATGCAATCAAACCATAAATATATTTCTCCTCTGCCTCACAGAAGCTCCTTGGTTACTCATTTACACTTGGGATCTTTGCAGTTCATATTGTCATGAGTTTGGGGATAATTGTGCAACAGTTAAAAGGTCTTAGCTGTGTCAGTGACAGAAAACAATGCTTCTGTTTTCTCAGTCTTCCAGGTAATAGGTACACTTGGCACAGCATGTATAAAGGCTCCTGCAGAGCTACTGGGTGTACTAAATACTGCCCAGTGTCTGGGCTGAGTTTAACTAGTGTCTGACCATATTCATGTTTAGATGAGGCAATCCCAGGCACAACTACAGGCTGGGCAGTGACTGGCTGGAGCAGCCCAGAGGTGCTGGTGGACGAGAAGCTCAACATGAGCTCTCAATGTGCACTTGCAGCCCAGAAAGCCAATCAGATCCTGGGCTGCATCAGGAGAAGTGTGGCCAGCAGGTCAAGGGAGGTGATTCTCCCCCTCTGCTCAGCTCTGGTGAGACCCCACCTGGAGTACTGCGTCCAGTTCTGGAGCCCCTATTACAAGAGGGATCTGGAGGTGCTGGAGCGTGTCCAGAGAAGGGCCATGAGGATTATCAGAGGGCTGGAGCACCTCTCCTATGAGGACAGACTGAAGGAGTTGGACTGTTCAGTTTGGAGAAGAGAAGGCTCCGAGGTGACCTCATTGTGGCCTTCCAGTATCTGAGGGGGGCCTCCAAGACGGCTGGGGAGGGACTTCTCAGGCTATCAGGGAGTGATAGGACTAGGGGGAATGGAATGAAGCTGGAGGTGGGGAGATTCAGGCTGGATGTGAGGAGGAAATTCTTCACCGTGAGGGTGGTGAGGCCCTGGAATGGGTTGTCCAGGGAGGTGGTTGAGGCCCCATCCCTGGAGGTGTTTAAGCCCAGGCTGGATAAGGCTCTGGCCAGCCTGATCTAGTGTGGGGTGTCCCTGCCCATGGCAGCGGGGTTGGAACTAGATGATCCTTGTGGTCCCTTCCAACCCTAACTGAAACTATGAGCTAGCTAATCCTGGACATTTTAATGAAAATGTCTTCATGGTGATGGGCATTAGAGGCATTTAAAAAAATCTATTCTGGAGCCTTGAAACACTCTGCTTTTAAGAAATACTGGGAAGTATTGTAAGATCCTCAGGGATGTTGTGAAGGGGGGGTGGAGGGGTGGGATTTGGATCATGTGAAAGGCTTTATCAGAAGGCTTGGTTTTGTTTGTTTGGGGGTTTTTTGTTTGTTTTGTTTTGTTTTTGTTTTTTCCCCCTTTGTTTCTTACAGACTGTAAACAATATTCTAGTAGTTGCTTGTTGTCTGTTATTCAGGCAGTGTAACATCCTCTGCAGTAATGCATTAGTCACAAAACATGGGCTGTCCTAAATCTTAGCCATCTGGATTTCTTATAGGAGATAAGAAAGAATAGTGTGGGAGCTAAGGAAAACAGGAAGATCTCATGTAGGGAACAGAAAAAGCAGTTGAATCATACTGCCTCTTAAAAGCAAGCAAAAGTGTTTTATAACTAATCCTTAACTATATAATCTCTGAACACTTCAAAGACTAACTGTTGTTTTTTCTTTTTTGAATGTTGTCATTCCAAGAGAAGGTTGATCGAGGGGATGAACAGCTGTTGGTGAAAACTGCTTTTAATTCTACCAGACTTTCATGCAAAACATCTCTAAAAGTTACATTCTTCTCAATTATTAAGTTTGTAATTCTTATACACAGGCAAGAAAAAGAAAAAAAAAGAAAGAAAGGGTAAAAAAAGGAGCTCTATGGATAAACCTTAACAGAAACTGTGTTTCAACTAGCCAATATTTTATAATAAGTGGATTTCTTTGGTAAGTTGCAAAGTTTGTTCGGCACAGTTCTCCTTTCATCCCACTTTTCTTGCTGAGATTTTTGTCAGCCACTGTTTATCAAGCACTCTGCTTTTTCAATAAATCTCAAATTAGATAAAAATGTGTTTAGTGTTGTTGACAACAGACCACTGAAACCAGCTGCAGAGTCGCTATTGTTGGGTTTCAATGCTCACTAAAATGAATTTCCTTTCTGTTGAATCTGAGGGATATGATGAGTGACAGGTGATTTTTTTTTTCTTAATCACACAGATCTTTGTGTTCCTCTAGATGCCTTGATAAGCAGTGTGTATGTGTGTGAAAGGAAGGGAAACAGGAATTCCTTTTGGAAGGGTGACAACCTTAGTAAGATTAAAATGAGTCCAAGGCAGATGTTCCTGTCAGAAGTCAATGCCTGTCAGAAGTCAACTGAAAACTTGAATCTAAAACCTTGCACAGTTGCCAGCAGAGGCTTACAGTCCTTTTCCAAACACAGATCTTGTTTAAGAAAAAAAAAAATAAAATCAAATAATAGCTCTAAAAAGAGCTAGCTTTGTGCTATGTACACATATGTAGCACACTGACACGCTGCACCGTGAAAAACAGGACTTGGCAATGTAATTTCAATAAAATATCATCCCAGCAACCATGCTGTTGTTCTTTGGTTTAGTATGTGAATGTTACATCTTAAAGAGCACCCCAGGGACAGCATTTTTGCTTAATTGTTTGCTATTGCAATCAAAGTGATGGTAGAAAGATAGAGAGCCTTCCTCAGAAAAAAACAAACAGACAAACAAACAAACAAAAGCTGTGTTTGATGGCTTATCTACACCTGGAGTGTGGAACCTTTTCTCTTTCAAGCTCCCCAGAAACATGTGGCAGTCCACTGATGCCCCTGGCCTCCTAACGAGTACACTGTTCCTGACACAAACTTCCTCTTGTCATACAAAGCACTACTGTTCCCTTGTTTTAAGACCTCAGGTAACAATAATTTGAGAACAATTTCTACTGTCTCAAAGATAAAAGGCAGTAGTAATGGATGAATGAGTTTGACAAGATGATATTAAATCTTTAATTTGGGATGGAAATATGAGGGAAGGTTGACTTGTCTGAGCCTGGTTCTAAGGGATTGGAGGCACAGAATGTTTTGGTTCATTGAGACTGGCCAGCACTGGTATGATAACTGCCATTATGATCCATATGATGAAGACCCATGTGGTCAAGGAACAATTACCAGTGAAAATGATATTTGGTGAAGTAATAGTAACTGGGCAAGATGATATTTGTGATATATTGTTATGTTGGATAAGCCGTAGTGCATGTAAGGGTGTTGTTACATTGCAATTGTAGGGGAAAGTGTGTAAATCACCGAGATGTGGAGATTGCTGCCAGATTCAAATTACTTGCTGTCCACTCCCTGTGGAGGAAATCCTAGGTCGCTTCTGCACATTTGTTAAATGGGTGGGTGGGCAGATGGATGGGAGGGAACAATTTATTATGACACGTAAGCATCCACATGGAGAAAAGGTTTGCCAAGTTCCTGCAGAGGCCAAAGTGACCAGGAAACAGGTTGCAGTAGTGACGCAGGGGAAACTTGGTGGGGTTCCACAAGCAGAGCACTTAGTGAGGAACAGCAAAATGTCAAAGTTAGCAGGGAGAAGGCTCTTTTGTGTGCCAGGGAGGACCTTTTTTTCTCTTCAGCAAATTCACATTGACAGCAGTTACAGACAATATGATTTGCTTCTGCACCTCCTAAAGAAAGCAAAAGTGTATTTACTGGATTGGTTGAGGCCCCGTCCCTGGAGGTGCTTAAGACCAGGCTGGTTGAGGCTCTGGCCAGCCTGATCTAGGGTAGGGTGTCCCTGCCCATGGCAGGGGGGTTGGAACTAGATGATCCTTGTGGTGCCTTCCAACCCTGACTGATACTATGATTGCAATTGGCTAGCCTGTTTTAAGAAATACAGCCTATAGCTTCTGTCTCATCCAGAGCCTGGAAGCCAGCTGCTGCAGCTGAAGCTTCTTTTGCTATCATTGTGTTCTGTCTGTTAGGATTTTATGTTAACATGTATTAAAGTGAATGAAGAGACTAAAAAACCATGCCAACCTTTTAGCAATAGTCCACATCCTATGAAGTCGTGGCCCATATCAGCATGGTGTGGCTCATCCATATCTCTGGCAAAGTCTTTGGGTAGTGCAGAGCTGTGTGAAACACCAGCAGTACGTTGCATGTCCTCAGTTTGGAGAAACCATGGCATACACTCTCTTCCTCTATGCTGTTTTGTGTGACTAGGGCTTGCAAGCTGTAAGAGAGAACAAAATTAGTGTGTCATGAATGCTGCATTTGTGTAAAAATTTTCATTTATTACCACTGGAGTTAATTAAAAACCTTTGTTTTTCTCAAACTGCCCTAGAATCTTTTTGTGCTGTAAAGTGTCTTTCAAGTTTTCTGCTATTTTGGCTCTGAGCAGAACTTCCTTCCCTGTGTTCATTTAGCTTTTTAAAAGCATTCAGTTCTTTCAGTTTGCTACCACTTATGGAAGCCATAGTAGAGAGAAATAGTTAGATCTGGTTAAATAGATTGCATCCAGGACTTCATTGCAATGCTGAAAACTGTCTTGCTTAAGTTCCCCCTTATTGTTTGGTAGAAGGGTGAGGAATCCTGATCTTTTCACACTGTTAAAAACAACAGTGGGATACAGATGGAAAACTAGTTTAATGTGCCTTTATGAATTCTTCTACATTTTGGTGTGGGGAATACAGTGTTTCTAAACTTCCAGTGGGTACAATTATCAATTCAGGAACCAGAAAGTTTTTCTGTCTCTAGGTCTCTATTATTAATTTCTCTTAAAATAAAATTTCTTCAGGGATAGCTACACTGATCAAAGAGTTGTTTGGGTTTTTTTAAATAAAAAAAAAAAAGTGTGTATTTTCTCATTACTGTATTATATTTCTTCCCAGAGTCTTGAAGTCTACTATGTACAACCATCTTAAAAAAAAATGTTACCCATCACCATGGAAACAAATGTTTCAAAAATCCAGATGCCAAAGTTGTCCCTACCTGCTTCATATCTGGTTAATTCTTTTATGTGAAGGATATAGGAAACTCAACTGGATCTGACTACAGCTTACAAATTACAATATTATACTACAGTATCTTCAGCTTTGCTGGCACTAGAAAGGATGACATAAATGCTGTTGTGTGTCCTGTAAATCAAAGCAAGCACATTTCTGTTCTGCTGATGCTCTGGTTGAATATAAAAAGTCAGTAAGCTTATATGTCTATACATTTTATATATATTACTGATGACCAAAAGGGAACTCTGAATCACCTGTTGTGTTCTTCTATCTACTGTATTTATTTCACATGCCGTCATCTGTGCTCGTCTTACTTTTGCTCAGTTAATGTAACACTTCAAGAACTGCATAGGCTTTCAATATGAAGATAGGAAAGGCAGTGAGACCATTGCAGAATTTTAGAATAGCTTAAGTTGAAATGGACCTTTAGAGATCATCTGGTCCAACCTGCTACTCAAAGCAGGAGTAACTTCAAAGGCAGATCAGGTTATAGAAGCCTCTTCTGCCAAGTTTAAAAAAATTACCAGAAATAGAGAATCCCACAATCTTGCAGTGGAGCCTGCTTGATGACCCTGATGGGCACAAATTTTTCCGTATGTCTAATGAGAATTTGCATTTTTGTAACTTGTCTATCTCCCTCTTTTTGGTTAATCACTTACCCTTGTGAAGTTGTGCTGTATTGTTTACTTTATTCTTTCCTAACTTTAGTTTCTGTTCACTGGTGCTTGTGATATCATTTAGACATATCTGAGCTTCATTGATAGTAGACTTCTTTTGCAGTTCTTCACAAGAGCAGACAGTGTGAAAAGTCAGCTGAAGTCACTGCATGGGGAGGAAAGAGGACTGAGCTCTTCAAAGGTCTATCTACATGTACAGATCTTCAAGAACAGCTTCTTCAGGCACACAGACAGAAATTCTTGAATATGTAAATCGTTCGCTTGCTTAGCCTGAATATTTTGCTACATGGAGAAAAGTCCTAGGGCTCTCACAGTAAAGTATATCCTCCTCTTTTTTAATCCTGAAAGTATTTGCAAAATTTGGAAATGTGATCCCTTACCCTAATCAGGACATGTCATTTGCCTTATCTCAGGATAGCAGCTGTTCCGTTTTCTACTTATCATTGCTTCATCTTCTGTTTTCCCTGCCTCCTCTGCATGCTTCTTCTGACTCCTGCCAGTTTTGCATTTGTGAAGGAATTACTTAAGGCAGAAAAGGGTGAACTCTTTTTCTTTTTTGATCAGAGACTGCCTCATGATATTAAGGGATGCTCTATGTGTGTTTGCAACATTTTTTTTTTTTCTTTTTTCATTTTTTAGGGCTATTTCAGGGGGAAAAAAAACCCAAATATTTGTGAAATGTCTTATAAGCATGTATTGAAAATCTCTATAGGAAATCCTTGAATTTTTTCCCCCCAGTTTTATCAAAGACCTTTCTCCTTCAGCATTCAGTGCATTACACTCCAAGAACTTTTTTGAGATCTGGCAAAGCAGTGTGCACAATGGAACGCACGTTACTTGTGCAAGTAAGTAACTTTCAAAAATGCTAGGGCTTGTTAAAGTTGTCCCTTGCAAAGATACCATGTGAAGATGATGGCATTGACAATGCAGTGCTGTTCTCAGGCATTGAATAGAGGAGAGTGTTTCATTCTTCCAGATTTCTTTGCTGCCATGAAACTGTTGCATAGAGCATCTTAGTTTCCCCACAGTCATCTGCAACAGATGAGAGCATATGGCAGTGGCTACAGGGTGACAGATATTAAAAAGTATAGTCTGCATTTCTATGGTATGCAATTAAAACTCTATCTCTTGAAAGTCACTTGAAGGATGCAGACTATTTAATCACAAGGCAAATACAACTACATGAACTATGTAAAAATTGCTAAGGGACTTAAATTGGAGTGTTGGAACATTTTAAATGTTTGAGTGCTTTTTATGTATGTACAGCTTCCTTAGCAACATAGAAATTAAATCCCTGGGTAGCACCTTCCAGATTTTCTGCCCTGGAGTTTGCTGAAGCAAAATGTCATGGCTTGATGAATTAAGAGCAAGCCTGTCCAAGGGATAAGGAATACTAATAGATTTAATGCTAGGGACTAGAACTGACAAATCCCCATTACCATTTATATGAACCAAATGCCAGTTCTGAAACACAGTAAGCGTTGCTCTAGCAATGTATTTGGTTTAGGAAAAGCAAGAAGAAAGACTTCCTAGGAAAGTTAAGAGAGCACTAATTACCTTTTTGAAGAGGTAATGTTCTCAGTATGTGACTGATAGAAATACTTGTACTACAAAAAAATAGTCTCAGAATGTCTTATGGGGATATTGGAAGGTTTACCTATTAGCAAGGAGTTGAAAAATGCAAAAAGACAGTAGTGTGGAGTCCATTTCAATTATAATTTAGTTCTTAAATATCCTTAGCTTCATGTTTTCCCCGGTGAAATTTTTTTCATGCTGGATAACCACTTTGGAATGATTATTTCCTTTCTATTTTTGTGAAAGAGGGGAGGAAATAAGAAAGAAACATTTAGCCTTCTACAGGAACAAGGCTAAAGAAAAAAATCTTATACTGGGGTGTTATTTCATTTCAGGAAACTTTTAAAATAAAAACTCAAAACCAGTCACACGTCAGAAAGCAAGATTTGGAATCTGCCAAGGATAGGCTGCAGATGTAACTCTGTTCCCCTCCTGGTTTACCTACCCACGTCTGAACAATTAAAATCTGCAAATGCAGGTAAACCATGCCCATTCCTGAAGCTACTGCAGAAAAGTTTGGGTAAAAGGACACTGCATCCTTTTTAACAATGTGGTTTCTGCAGCTTCAAAGGTTATTTTAGTGCCAGACAAAACCTTTGATAATGGAATAATTGAACAAATATTTGATATTATTAATTTAAAGCTTTGTCTTCTGTAGCTTGATATCATGATTGAAAAACTCAGGAAAGTTGCTTATTACTTGCATTTCAGTGAAATGGGCAAATAACTGCATCTGCCTACACAAAAGATCATGAATATGGCTATACAAGGAATATATTAAAGTGAAAATTAAACACTGCATTCAAGGTAAATGAAGTACCGTTTGAAATAACTAAGTATGCAAAAGGAACATTAGAGACCACAGGTTTCTCTGGAACAACTGGCAGATTTTCTCTTCCTTCCTTGTCATTTATCTTGAGGATGCTTTTCTCTGCCTGTTCACCTGCACTCATTTCTCATTCTTTCCTTGAGGCTTTGTTTCTTTTTTGTTTTAACCTGCCAGCTAAAGGAAAATGTAAACCAACAGCTGTCACTAGTGAAATGTCCTCTTTGCAACAGCTCTACCAGTCATAAAAGGATGTAAATTATGGGGGAGGATTATAAAAGCACAAAGGGGCTTTGTACTGAGTCAGTGGGAGTTGTGTGATTAATTCTCGCTCCTGGTTCTGACAATGTCTCTCGACTCAACAAACCCCATGCATGCATGTATATATATTTTTAAAAATATAATCCTCTTATTTTGGTGATTACAAAAATAAATTCAGTCTAAAAATCTGGATTCATATTTTTATTTAAATAATATTTCTACTGACTTCAGTGTTCATGCAAGCAAATAGTTCAGGATCAAGCCCACATTTTGAATGGCATATCAAATCCTTTGCAATCATGTGGCCAAAACAGTGTTCTTGTCAGTTCTTGTCACTGGAAATTGGAAAATGCATTTTGTTCCCTTGCAGTACCCTGGACTCCTGGAAGGAAGTAGCATGAAGTGCATCACAGTTGCAAAGACCAGTACAAGAGCTGTTTCTGAGAAAGAGCATAGTGGTTGTGACAAGCAGGCACCTTATCAGATAAGATCCCAGACAATGAGTAAAAGAAAACTAAATTCTGCTCAGAACAAGACTGAAACAGAGGTCATCATGATTTTTTTTTCTGTATCACTCACTGTTTTCAAAATTCAAGAATGAAGAGGGTGTTTTGTCTAAAAAATCCCAATTTATTAGTGCAGTAAGGGTACATGTATAGAATAAGTACTAGCATACAAAGATTGAATAGGAATGTAGTATTTAGGTGACGTCTTAATTTCTGTTACCAAAACCAAACCAAACCAAACCAAAAAAGAGACTTGTCCTCTATTCTAGGTGTCTGCTTTAAATAGTTCATCAACATTCTATTGATTGTCACTGGGGATTGAGACAAGGCTTTTGAAAAGAAAGTGAACACTCTGAGACTGTACACCTGCCTTTGTTTAGGTTATAATTCCCTTTGCTTGTCCTTGTTTGTTGATTGGTTTGTTTCAGTTTGGTTGGTTTTGTGTTGGGTTTTGTTAGGCTCTCTTGTTTTGGTTTAGGTTTTGGTTGTGGTTTGGTTGTCTGGGATGGCTTTTTGTGTGTTTTTTTTTTTTTTAATTTTTGTTTGTATGGTTGGGGTTTTTCTGCTGGTTGGTTTTGTTTGGTTCTTTGGGGGTTTTGTCTGTTTGCTTGAGTTCTTTTGTCTGTAGAAAGATCCTATGGCAATCAGCTTCAACAAGAAGTATTTTCAGAAGTAGTTACCTATGATGAAACCCACTCAGAAAAAGCAGACATCCTTCCTCTGCCTTTTCAAGGCAGTTAACTTGAGGCATCAAGAGATCACAGTCTCTTAGGGTCATAATATAAAATAATGGCAGAAAGATGCGTGGTTCAGGCACATTCTTGTTTTGGAATTTGAACGGAGAATATTTCTTGTGGAGGTGTTCTGGGAATTCCTAGGCCCCTGAGTCTGTTCCCTGTATTTATTTGCAATTTGATCATATGAAAGCCATGTTATTGTGTCAGAAAGCCAATTAGATAAATTGTTTTAATGTGTGCAACACTGCACAACCCAGTGGTGAAACAGAAAGTTGAAGTGAGCTTTTTAAACTGCATTTATTTCTATAATCACCCAGGTTGCAGCAGCAGTGTTACCATTGCTGTGCCTGTAATGAAAGCAGAATACAAAGACCCTCGATTTTTTAATACATTTTGTCTTCCTGGGTTAGGAAGAGTTAGGATTTCAATTTATGATTCTAAATGGTTGCTTATCTCTCTTTTGAATCATTCTGCTCTGTGTATCTCCTTTATACAGCTACAGAGAAGTTAGAAATAATTTTATTCCCAGGTGGTGTAACATCAGCTTTTTTCCTTGTTGAACAATTAATTTTGGTAGTTTTAGACCTTGAAAAGCAGGACAAACTAACGGTTATGCTGCAAATTTTCTTCCGTGACTAAACATTAGCAGAAAAGCCAAACGTTGGCTGGCCTGCCTACTTCCTCTCTGAACAGAAAATGGGAAATCATCCAACACGTCACATTTTCCTTAAAGGAAACTAGTCATAGGAACAGGAAGGCTGTGTCAATAAAAAAGGTACAGCTAAGCATCTCATGATTGTTTTTAGTTTCTAAATACCATGTAAAGACTAAAACATGCATATGTGTATTTGACATCTCTATGTATCATAAACAGTTGGTGATGTCTAGCAAAACCACTAATAAAGAAACACAGAAATCTAATTTGAAAACCTAGTTCAAGTTTACTTTGATAATGAGGCTCACTATTAAAAAAAGGGATATCGTTGTAAAACTGTTGCACTCAGGAATGATTTATGTCTAGTCAGGCTCAAATTCCAGTTGGTAAGATATATTATAGTTTTCTATCATTCTCTAATCTGGACTTGTGCATGAAAATCATATTAACCCTGTAGGGGCTTCACAACTCTTCATCTTCCAGATGATTGTCTGTCTGGAAAGGTCATTTGCTCTGGGAGAGCTCCTAACTTGCAGTTCATTTGCCAAATTTGTGCCAGGTCTTTCTTTTAACATCGTGGGAATAAGACTCAAGACAGTTACCTTCTATGCAAAACAAACAAACAAACAAACAAACAAACAACAACCCCAAAAAAGAACAGTTTGTTTGCAAACACTTTTACTTCAGCCTGTCAACTCAGTTTTGAAATGCTGCTTCTTGATTTTGTCTGCAGGTTTTGGACTGAAAATATGCTGAGACAAATGTGATGTCACACAACTGTCCAACTGCCTTGGCACATCAGATTGCAACTACATAAAAGATATCATTGTCATCTTCAAACATCAGAAATTGGCATTTAATTTTGTTGTTACCTGGAAAATTATAAGATGACTTTCAATAATCTTTTAAGAGTATCTGATTAGTTTAAGTGGAACTACTTTCTCAAACTACATATCCCTTTTCCTATAGCCTCCTGCCAAAAATTTGGAAAGATTTTGTGGCATTAATCATGTTGTGAGGGTTAGACATGCCTTGCATGAATACATATGGTTGTGAAGGAGACAATCTAAGATGTGTTAGCTTATGAAGTATATGCACAGAAGCCAGCATACAAAGACATTTTGTCTAGTCCAAGAAATACACAATTATCAAATGAGAAATTAGAGACACTCCACCTTTAAAAATATAATAGCAGTATTTGATTACTGTAAAATGTATAAAAAACCCCTTTCCGTTCTAAGATCATGCATTTCCTTCCAGTTACCTCTTAGTCCCTCTGCAGGGTATGGGAGGAAGAGAATGTGTGGCTAGAAATAATACTGCTTCTCCATGGTTGGTACCAGGTGCATACAGGAAAGGGAAATAAATTGTTTTAGAAGTCTGCATGAGAAGCAGGTGTGGACCTTCTCAAATACTCTGGCCTTTTTTCATTCCTCTTACAAGAGGGCTGGGAATATCATGAGGAGTGAATGCAATTGCAGTATGGGTTAGTGTAGGCTGGGGAGTGGTGGGTGGTGAAATGACTGGTTAGCTAACTTGTGACTCATCACATCACATGATCCCCATCATGTGTATTGAATTGTTCTTGTTAGCAGCCTGAGGTGGGCTGTAGTGTCTCTTGATCTTTTAAAATTTCTCTTCATTCACCCTCTTCCTTATCTGTAGAGCTGTTTGTGTTATTTCTCTCACTGCATTAGAAAGAGGCACACAATCTATTCAGTAAGCAGCTCTACTTGCTGACCTTCTTGTGTGTATGTGTAAGTCATGATATGTGACCTGGATATGTTCGCAAGAAGCACTCTCGCAGTGATCATTGCAGAGCTGTCAGTCTTCCATGGTAAAAAATTAGAATGGGAGCATTCTTTAAAATGTCGTTCTGCTGCTGCCATCAGTCTATGTTCATGATTTATCCATCATTTCTGTGGCATCCATACTCTGTGATTTTCAAGATGTGCTTAGACGAATATTGCCATTTATAGTCTCTGAAAAATGGGCACATAATGTCCTACCATCAACAAACATCTTTTATCTCCCCATAGTCATGCTAAGGAAAATGGAACACAGTTCCATAGCTAAACAGAAGCAAGGAAACAGGAAAATGGTGCATGTAAAGCAGTATTTTATCTCTGGACAGATTACCAGGTGTCCTCCAGCTTCCGTGGGAGGAAGTATTAAGAGTTCCTTTGTTTTACAGTGCTGTTCTTTTAAGATTGCGAAGGAAAGACGTCCATGTAAAGCAGCTGATAAAACTATCCTATCTTGTGCAGGCTCATGCCATTACAGCTGGTTGCTTTTTTGTTTGTTGTTTTTTATTGGGGGGGAAGGGGTAGGGAGTTTTGGGTGTTGCTTGTTTGGTTTTGTTGAGTGTTGTTCATTTGTCTGTCTTGTTTTGTTTGGTTTTGTACTATTTTGTTCTGTTTTGGTTTGGTTTTGAAAGTACAACTCCTGGGGTGTTTAGGCATGCAGTTGCACCTTTTGTTGCAAATACAATACAATACAATACAATACACCACCAGGTTGGAAGAGACCTTCAAGATCATCGCGTCCAACCCATCAACCAATCCAACCCACCTAATTACAATACAATACAATACAACCCACCTAAACAACTAAACCATGGCACCAAGCACCCCATCAAGCCTCTTCCTGAACACCTCCAATGAAGGTGACTCCACCACCTCCATGGGCAGCCGATTCCAATGGGCAATCACTCTCTCTGTATAGAACTTCTTCCTAACATCCAGTCTAAACCTCCCCTGGCGCAGCTTGAGACTGTGTCCTCTTGTTCTGGTACTGGCTGCCTGGGAGAAGAGACCAACGTCTGCCTGCCTACAACCTCCCTTCAGGTAATTGTAGAGTGCAAGAAGGTCACCCCTGAGTCTCCTCTTCTCCAGGCTAAGCAACCCCAGCCTTTCCTCGTAGGGCTTGTGTTCCAAACCCCTCACCAACCTTGTTGCCCGTCTCTGGACATGCTCCAGCAAGTCAACATCCTTCCTAAACTGAGGGGCCCAGAATTGGACACAGGACTCGAGGTGTGGCCTAGCCAGTGCAGTGTACAGGGGCAGAATGACCTCCCTGCTCCTGCTGGACACACTCTTCCTGATGCAGGCCAGGATGCCATTGGCCCTCTTGGCTGCCTGGGCACACTGCAGGCTCATGTTCAGCCTACAATCAACCAGTAACCCCAGGTCCCTCTCTGCCTGGCTGCTCTCCAGCCACTCTGGCCCCAGCCTGTAGCACTGCATGGGGTTGTGGTGGCCAATGTGCAGAACCTGGCACTTGGATGTGTTCAATCTCATGCCGTTGGATTCTGCCCATCTGTCCAGCCTGTCGAGGTCCCTCTGCAAAGCCTCTCTGCCCTCCAGCAGATCAACTCCTGCCCCCAGCTTGGTGTCGTCCACAAATTTACTGATGATGGACTCAATGCCCTCATCCAGATTATCAATAAAGATGTTGAAGAGCATGGGGCCCAGCACTGATCCCTGGGGCACACCACTAGTGCCTGGCTGCCAGCTGGATGTGGCACCATTCACCACCACGCTCTGGGCTCAGCCCTCCAGCCAGTTCCAAACCCAACGCAGTGTGCTCCTGTCCAAGCCATGGGTGGATAGCTTGGCCAGAAGTTTGCTGCAGGGGACAGTGTCAAAGGCCTTGCTGAGGTCCAGGTAGACCACATCCACAGGCCTCCCCACATCCACCAGGCGGGTCACCTGATCATAGGAGGAGATCAGGTTGGTCAGGCAGGACCTGCCCTTCCTAAATCCGTGCTGGCTAGGCCTGATCCCTTGGCCATCCTGTAAGTGCTGTGTGATTGCACTCAAGATGACCTGTTCCATAATCTTGCCTGGCACTGAGGTCAGGCTGACAGGCCTAGAATTCCCTGGCTTTTCCAACCACCCCTTCTTGTGGATGGGCACCACGTTGGCCAGCTTCCAGTCTTCTGGGACCTCTCCAGTGAGCCAGGACTGTTGAAAAATGATGGAGAGCGGCTTGGCCAGCTCATCTGCCAGCTCTCTCAGCACCCTAGGAGGGATCCCATCCGGTTCCATGGCCTTGTGGGGGTCCAAGCGGCTCAGAAGATCTCTAACTGCCTCCTGGAGCAGCGGGAAACTATGCAGCTCCCTGGCTCCTTCTGCCAGCTCTGCAGGCCAGCTGTCTGGAAGACGTTCTGCCATGCTAGTATAAATTGAGGCAAAGAAGGCGTTAAGTACCTCTGCCTTTTCCTCATCCTTTGTTACAACGTTCCCCTCCGTGCCCACCAAGGAGTGGAGGTTGTCCTTGCCCTTCTTCTTGCTATTGATGTATTTATAGAAGGACTTTTTGTTGTCCTTCACAGCAGAGGCCAGTCTAAGTTCCAAATGGGCTTTTGCCTCCCTAATTTTCTTCCTGCATGTCCTAGCAACATCCCTAAACATTCCGTAGGTTGCCTCCCCTTTCTTCCAGAGATGGTACACCCTCTTTTTTTCCCTTAGTTCTATTAAAAGTTCATTACCCAACCAGGCTGGCCGTCTGCCCCGGCGGCTCATCTTCCGGCACACTGGCACAGCCTGTTCCTGCGCCTTCAAGAGTTCTTCCTTGAAGCAGGTCCAGCTCTCCTGGACCCCTTTGTTTTTAAGGGCTCTATCCCAAGGAACCTTCTGAGTTAGTTCCTTGAGTAGCCTGAAGTCTGCCCTCCGGAAGTCCAGAGTGGAGGTCTTCTTGCTGCCCCTCTTGGCTTGGCTGAATACCGAAAACTCAATTATCTCGTGGTCACTGGTGCCTAAACACCCTCCGACCACCACATCACCCACCAGCCCTTCCCTGTTGGTGAAGAGGAGGTCAAGCAGAGCCTTACCCCTGGTAGGTTCACGCAGCACCTGGGATAAGAAGCTGTCCTCCATGCACTCCAGGAACATCCTAGACTGCCTCCTCTCTGCTGTGTTGAGATCCCAGCAGATATCAGGCAGGTTGAAGTCACCCATGAGAACAAGGTCAGATGATCTTGAGACAGCCTTAAGCTGCCTATAGAATGCCTCATCGACATCTTCCTCCTGGTTGGGTGGTCTATAACAGACTCCAACCAGGATGTCTGCCCTCCCGAACTTCCCTCTAATTCTCACCCACAAGCACTCAACCCGATCATCCCTGATCTCCATCTCAACGGCATCAAGTGCCTCCCTGATGTACAGGGCCACCCCTCCACCCCTTCTTCCTTGCCTGTCCCTCCTGAACAGCCTGTAGCCATCAATTGCAGCGCTCCAGTCATGTGAGTCGTCCCACCACATCTCTGTGATGGCAACTACATCATAACTTTCCTGCTGCAACAAGGCTTCTAGCTCCTCTTGTTTGTTACCTATGCTTCGTGCATTAGTGTACATGCACTGCAGCTGGGCTGCTGGTTTCACCTCTAGCTCTAGCTTATCACCCCCAGACTCCTGCCTGAGGGGACTGGTTCCAGCCCCTTCCCCCTTCAAAGCTAGTTTAAAGCCCTGTCAATGAGACCTGCCAATTCCCTTCCCAGAATCTTTTTCCCTTTGGGGGACAGGCCATTCAGGTATACTGTGACCTTTCCCCTCCTCTGGGACAGATGTACTCCATCTGTTGCCAGCTGACCTGGTGCAGTAGAAAGTTCTCCAAGATCGAAAAACCCAAAATTCTTCTGACTGCACCAGCCTCTAAGCCACTTGTTGACTACAGCTGCCGTCCTGTTCCTTATCGTATTCCCTGCAAAGAGCAGTTCTGTACTAGTGCTATTATTTGGGCTAGGATAACACCACTTAATCCAGGTTTTAGCTTCCCTTCTAAGTCTTTCTTTCATTGCCTTAAATGAGGTGCCTTACTTTCAGTTAGAGTGAGTTATCTTGCACTACCTCAGAGCTGGTTTATGTAAGATTATGCATGTGGATGCCACCAATAAACAACTGCATAATTTCCCAGTAACCTTCCTGTGGTTGTGTTGTCTGTGACATGATTCCTATCAAAGATGAGATTACTGGTAAAATGAGAGATCCTGATGGGTTGAGGCCCAGGCAATAACAGAAATGACACAGACTAGTGATTTTTATTGCTGTTCTATAGGGACAATGAAAAGATTGGCACTTAATATGCTTGGAGTCATTGAAATCCAATAAAAGGTTTGCAAATTATGTTTCTGCCTGTAGTGTAAATCCAGAAGAGTCAGGCCTTATGCCTGAGCTAGGAGGTTAGAATATATCAGTCTATATCTTCCTTAGAGCTTTTAAGGCATATATAGGAAAGTAAGAATAAATATGAAATGCATATTGATGAAGTTGTTACCAAAATTTTGTGTATTCCTACTCCAAAAGAGGAACACACAAGGTGGTGTGCTTAATGAGGAAGTAATGACTTCCTACTATTATGGTGTGTGCTTTTAAAATATAAACTTCACATGCGTAGAATTTAGCATTAATTACCAGGATTTTAAATATTGTTCAGTTAGTTCCCTTCCATGACAGAAAATACAGTTTAAATGCTCTTCTTTCCTAGATAACATTTGACAATATTTTGATAAGAAATTTTTTGGCAATTGCAGCTATTGGGGGAAAAAAATTATAAATAATAGAAAAAAAACAGCACATATATTTGTGGTAAAATATTTAAACTGTATTTGGAAACATTACAGTGTCATAATGATACATATTTCCTTGCTTTCTACTCTTCAAATATAGGAGGAGAGTATCAGATATAAATGGAGTTTCAAGGACAAAGCTGCTTATCATCTTCAGTGAATATTTTGTTTCTTGTGAAATCAAGTAGGAAAGGACAGGAAGGTTCCATCAAATAATTTTCTTGCTGAGAATCAAAATCTGAAGCTATAGCATGTTCTGTCTAAAACCAAATTAACATTTCTTCAAATCCAGAAACTGTACAAATGTATAAAATAAAATAAAATATGGCTCAGGAAGTGTTCCCCAAGGAAGAAAGGAATTTGGACTGCTTAATTTGGTAGACTCCACAATTTTAATATCAGGTCTTCAGGTGTTTAAAAGTCTGCCCATAGATATAGATTACAAGTAAAGGAAGGGTAGCACCAGTGATATAACTCCCATGTGACTTAAATTTTACATTGTCTGTGATGACAGGACTTATTAACATTTAAGTCTTCCTATCCACCTGTACTCATGCAAGGCCAGCCACTCTTTCTATTTGACAGAAAATGGTTTCCTAGAGCCTGGAGAATTACTGAAGAATGTTCTCTGTTGGAATTTTTGGAATGGCAGAGCACATGCTGGGGTGCTGAAGTTGCATGTTTGTATATGTAAGGGTTTTGTCCAGAAGCAACAGCCTGCTTAGGTTGTACAGTATCTCATTGCTTCCAAGGCTGTGTATGATAGACCAAAGCTTCACTAGATACCTGCTTTCTTGGCAAATAAAGCTCTATCATTATAGCGTCATTGATGGTTTAAGTAACTTCCATGTTATGTAAGCTTTATGATACTGCCTGAGCTGTGTTTTTGGTACCTGATAAACTTGGGACAGGTGAGATCTGAAGCATTGCATAGAAAACTGACAAAATCCATGGAAAGGCAACAGTTTCCTTCTCTAACTTCTTGTGATGCTCAGTGGCTGCTGCTTTTGAAATGTGTGAAAGGTCTAAAAGATCTCCAGAAAAGGCTATAACCTGCAGCTTGCATTTGCCATACTACCTTGCATTTGTTGCATACCAGCTGATACTTGCCCAGGCTGGATCATGACAATCTCACTGGTCTGTGAAAGTGGGATATTTACAAAGTAATTACTTCCACATACTTGCCCAGTGGAATGCAGAACATCTTTTGGCATGTGTGTGTACTGAGTGTGCTTGGACACATCCATATTTGAACGTATCCTGAACAGTCTCTTTACAGGATTGCTGGATTGCAGGATTGCAGGGTGTTAGGGATTGGAAGAGACTTCTGGAGATCTTTGAGTCCCATCCCCCTGCCAGAGCATGAGCATATAATCTAGCATAGGTCGCCCAGGAATGCATCCAGATGGGTCTTGAAAGTCTCCAGAGGAGACTCCACAACCTCTCTGGGGAGCCTGTTCCAGTGCTCCAGTAAAGAAGTTCTTCCTCATGGTGAGGTGGAACTTCCTGTGCTGTAGTTTACATCCATTGCCCCTTGTCCTATCACAGGGCACAAGTGAGGATAGGCTGTCCCTTCCTTCATGCCACACAGCCTTCAGATATTTATATACATTTATTACATTGCCTCTCAATTTTCTCCTCTCTGGACTAAAAAGATCCATGTCTCTTCATAAGGCATGTTCTCCAGTCCCTTTATCATCCATGTAGCTCTCTAGACAAAATCAAATGGCTGAAAGTTTTAGAAAATTAGTTCTCCAGGCTTGAGGTCCATTAATGCAAACATGATAATTAACTATTTTCATTAATTGCTTTTAAGTACTTGGAGATGTCTTAAAATGTCCTTGTAATGAGAGAGAATCTTACTATGGTACTTATTGGAAAGCATAAGAGGATTCCTCCCTCATAGACCTTACAGTCTCAGTGTGCACAAAGCAAGATAGCTGCCAAATGATTACACATGCTGCAATTAAAAATCAGAGTGAGAAGGTCTATAAAAATGCAAAATATGATTATTGCTTTCAGGTCATGTAACTTGCAATACTAAAATGAAAGCATATTGGTTTTCTATGAGTCAAAAATTAACATGTTTTTCAAATGAATCATTGCCATTATGGTGATGAAACATGAGGCCATTATATTGTGTTCACAGGTTTTATTCTGCTTATTCTGTCTTCTTGGCATTCAGCGTAACAAGATGTTTTGCATGAGGCAGAATAAAACTTTCACAAATAATTATCATTCATGTTAGTTCACATTTTGATTCTAACCTTAATAATAATTCATATAATAATGTGATTTATGATTTATTTGTAAAATCTTAGATGCATACTGTACCTCTCTGTCACAGTATTTACGTGCATGTAGATATTTCTGCAAATAGTCTCACGCAGTTAAGTTTTTGAGATTTGAAATTTTTCATACAAGTTTGGAATTTAATTTTGTCCTTAGGAACTTAACATCTTTTTTTTTTTGTTTTAATTCCCATGTCCTGTGCTAAGGAAAAAAGCCGACATAATATAAGATGTTAGGAGTGTTATGCCAGTAGACCAAAGCTGTTGTGAAAGAGTTAAATGGCTTACTTTGATGAAAGGAGTGTTCAGCTTCATTTTGGACAATGTGTCACTTTGTGTACATGCTTTCTTGATAGCAGCTGCCAATGGAGAGATGCTAGAAGTGAACATTTTAAGACTTAGGGATGTTAATTTTGCATTCAAAATTTTTGTCAATCTGCTAAAGAAGTTTCTTCTGTGTTGGCTTTTACCTGTAATGCTATACCTATTTAAGGAATGTCTTTCATATTACAAAAAATTACACTTTCTGATCAAATGGAGGCAGGGTTTTGGGGGAAAGTAGTTCTATTTGAAGACATCTGTCCAATGCAGTCAGATCTTTATCTGGTTAAAATTGTTCTTCCAGACAAAGTTCCTAATTTGCGTAACTTCCTTCAGTCAAGGAGAGGTACCTCTTCCTGTTCTGGAATACCCACTGTCTTCCTTGGTTGTCTTTCTAACTAGTGAACTCTGGTCCAGGTGGCATGTGTACACACTGGATAACATAGAGGATAGAATGGACAACACTTCAGTGCCATGAACCCCAGTCTGAGCAATGTAATTTGTTAGACGTGTATGTATTGAGCCGATGAAGTATTTTGCTCTTAAGCTATGAATTTTTTATTGAAGGCATCCTGCACTTGGCCTGTTTGAAAGGAAAGAGAAAGTAGGACCTGCTCTTCCAAAATAATTAACTTATAAATACCCCTTCCATGTACTCAGAAAAAACACTGCTTTTTTAGGGGTGAAGTATGCTGCAAGCCTAGGTGTTTTACTGTCATGTAGGTAAATCCAGGAAAGTTCTTACAATACACTGAGCATAATAGAAGCATTGCATGCTACTGAGATCCTCCAGTATGGGAAGAAGATTGTAAGGAACCTTCAGTTCTGGTCCACACACATGCCAGGAAGTGTTCAGATCAGGAGAGGGCATCCCCAAATACGTTATAAGACAGCATAACCTTCCCTGGGGGCCACAGCCCGGGGGCAGTAACCTGGGCAACTCTCTGCTTCCTTGCTTTTTGAGTTTCTACCTGTGCAGCATAGGAATATTAAGCTTCAATTCCCTTGTAGAATGTATTGACAGTGATGAAAAAATGCTGTGTATTACTGTGTCTGAATACTGAGGAGGCTTATGACTGCGTCAGATGTGGGAACCTCCTGGCATTTGCAAGGAGGTTCATGAATGAATCATGAAGACTCATTCCATTGCATGACTGCAAAGCAGATAAATCCTAAAGCTGTAGAAAGGTATTCTGGAAGTCTGCATGTTGTCTTGCAAAGGGTTCATAATCACTGACAGTGAAAAGAAGATTGTCACAAGCTTCGTGAATTTTCAGGTGGCAACTCAAAAATTATTTTGTTGAACCTGTTTAGGGAAGTCAAACTGATCACAAAGTAATAAGAAAAAAATGAACCACCTTCTAATAATTTATAGGACCCTACTTTGAAAAGCACATAAAATTGAAAGATATGAAACTTGACCTTAGAATGGAGATACATTATACTTGCTCTTATACTGTGAGGTACTTAGTATGCATATTTCTCTTTCTTATAGTGGGTGATTTTTACTTACTAGACTTGCACCTATTACTGTCAGAAATATGTGGATATGAAGTATTTTGATCCAGTTATTGTAATCTGTTGGGTAACTTAAATTAGGTAATTATTTTTTTTTCCATTTTCAAACTTGTTACATTTGTTAGTTTTGAAAAATTTATATAGCTCGTTTAAAAAAAATTGTCACGTTTCAAACACATTTATTAATAAATTTTGATGTGAACAATGTTCAGTTTCAATACTTCCCCAACTCTGTGATTCACTGAAGTTGCTGCCCAAAGTTGCTGCCAAAAGGCTTTGTTTATAAGAAATTGCTGTGCATCGGCTTGTTGTTCTGTGGTCTGGGATTTTCAGAGTCCCAGCTGCAGTATATTTATGACTACTGCACCAAAAATGTAGGGTGTGTATAATGAGGAACAGGATAAACACCTATGGGAGAGGTGGGGAGAGGGAGGTTGGAAGACAGCTATATAACTAATACAATAACAAGGGTTCTTTTAAACAGCATTTGGCAGTACAAAAATATAGTTGCCCCTGATCATCACTGCTAGGTGCTCATAAAAACTTCTTTTAGTTTTTATGCAGTAGATACATGGCTCAAATAGAACTAAGAAGTTGAAGACTACATTATAAGAATGTCTCTAAAAGCAATGCTACATGACACAGCCTCTGGCAAGCTCTTCTCATCATGCTGCAGTAGAGACATCATAGTAATTCTCGCTATGGTACATTTTATCCTCATTGTTGATGGAAACTTTTGCATAGATGAGGATCAGGACAACTTGGACCTTAAACTGGTGCTTTTGAGGAAACCAACAAGGGTTTGTCAGCACTGTAACATTTAGCCTCTGATATGAAAAGAGCAGCAAATAGAGGACTCTAATCTCAGCCCTGCCATGTTTGATTTCATTCATGCAGAAAACTAAGCAGATTCAACAAACCAAATGCTCTCGAGTGATGCAGCTGCTTACTGCCAGTGGGGCATCTGAGTATCACAGAACTGTCACAGGGATGTGTGCCATGGATCTTCTTTTGTCATAGAGGAAAATGACTGTAGCAGAAACTAGCAGATCTGTGCCAGGACCGTGCTTTAACTTCACACAACCATAAAAGACTGGTGTAAAAATAAGACGTGTTTGCCAGAACAGACATAGAGTGTTTGTGGACATGGCAGAAGAATGCACTAAGAATGTTTGTTCCCTCCTTTGTGACTGTTCAGCATCTTCAAGATCCAAAGTTGGATATGCTTGAAACAAGTAATGGAATGTTCTGGGGTTTTGTCTTTTCTTTGTTGTTGTTATTTGTTTGGTTTTGGAGTTTTGCTTATTTCCTTTGTGGATATATCAAAGATGGTTTTGTCTTACACTAGTTTCCAAAGACAGTTTTAGCAAAGCCAGGAAAAAAAAAAAAGTAAATTTTTTTTTAACTTGCCACTTTTCTATCTCTCTATGTTGTGATGCTTGTAATTATGTAAGCATCACGTCAGAAGTTGTTGGAACAGTTCTTTTTGTGAGTCTGTGATTTACAAGCTCAGAGCCAAAACTACTAGGCTATTCTGGAACTATCCCCATGCTATTATAAGGCACTGTTCAGCTTTAATGAGAGTATAACTGATAGATATGTCAAAGGATCTTACTGCACAAGTTGTTCTTCAGTCTATTATAGTACTGTATGCTACATGATAGACTTCATTGTGGTTACCTTTGCACTCTGAGAATGTAGTAACAGTAAAAAGGGATGCTCTGTTGAGATGGTCGTCACACGGTGTAGGGCATTTAAAAAACTGCAAAACCATGCAGCATTATCCTGCTCCCACACTGTAAAATATTTATGCTTTCCAAAAGTATTAAAGGCATACTAAGAATAAAAATATTCTGAGTAAAAGCTAACTACCTAATTACCAGTAGTGCACAGATTATTTATAAGTACATAGATATATCCAGGCTAATTAAGAACTGCTTTTTGAGTTTTAATGGTCTGTCACACATCTCTGAAAACAGCTGTGTCAACTGTCATCATTGTTGAAAATGTATCTTTTTTCCCCAAACAAATATGAAGTGTTTGTAATTAATAAAGCAGAAGGCAAAGCCCAGAGAATAAACCATGTGAAACAACAAAAAAATTTGGATTGTATAATTAAAATTACTCTAAACAGTAGTTCTCAGTCTACAATCTTTTCAAAGGCAAAGTTTTCAAATTTCTTACATAATGTCAACAAAGCTGCTAAACAGCTTCTGAAATTTGTGCTGCCTTCCTCCCACAACCTGTGGTTTCACAGCTTAGATATGCTCTGTATGTATATCTTCTTGTTTGCAATTAGAAGTATAGAGCCACAGAGGTGCTAAATTAAGCATTGTTTCACAGAACATGCAAATATTAGTTTCCTTCAAATAATAACATTTCAACTTTTCCCACTATATTCTAAGTCAGAAAATGACACCTGTGTCTAGAACACTATAATGTTCAGTGTGATTATGCTTTGTTTTACCAATTGCAGTTTGAATTCCATCGGGATTGTGTAAGGCATTTGGCAGTGTTTACTGCCTTATCATCTGTAAGCAGACCTACAGTGTAGTAATTATTGGGGGGGGAGGGGGAAGGTGGAAGTTTCTCTCAGATAAACTCTATGTCTTATCAAACCTTTGAGGTTTTACTCATCAGTCAACTTTTCAGCCACCCACCCCCATCTCACAAGTATCAGAGTTGAGCTTTGAAAAAGTCTTTCATTAGCTGAGTCAATACGTAAGGGCTAGACTTACCAGGGCAAAGCAGTTACTGACTATGGGAAATACTGTTTTTTTATGTAGCAGCCAGCTACATGGGTCAACTAAAGTAGTTATCATCACATTAGATGGCCACCACCTGTCCCAGAGACTACACAGCTAAAAACTTGGCAAATTTAGAATGTCAGTTGGCATTAAACATCACAGTTATGGTGTTTGTGTAAACACAGGGAATTCTGGTATTGCATGCAGAAGTATGATCCATTAATTTCCTTTGTCAAGAGCAAGGCATGATAGGTGCTCAGGTGAGGGTCATAATCCTTCCAGACATCTAACTTTCATCTGTTGATGCATGTCAGTCAGCATCTAGGTTTTTATAACACCTTCCTGCCAAGTATTTAATGGAATTTACTAAGTCCAAATGAGTTCTCTGGCTTATTATGAAACATGTAGAACAAGTTAGGACATGTCTGCTGGGGTTCAATGAATCACAGTGTAGTAATTTCCTGACCTGGGAAGTGGCACAGCCTAGGCTCTGAAAGCAATATCACAGGATTTGCATGACACTGTGACAGAGTTAATTGATCCTGAATGCAGTTACCTTACAGAGAGGACAACAGCTGTTCCTCTCTGTTAACAGAGCTGATGATAACAGAGATGCACCTATCTGAAAACTACTGTTATTGCCTTAGGTGTTCGGGAATGCAGTCTGCAAAAGGAAGGCTCCTATTAGGAAAACCACTTTCTTTGCCTGTGGGTGAAAGACTGAGAAGAGGAATGATTGTCATAGATCAAATGCTGGGTCTTTGGCATCCAGCTGGCATGCAAGGGACGTGTTCCCTCTGTTCAATATTCACAATTGTAATCATGTTTCAGAAGTATGACCACCAACTCTCTTTATAAAGATTAAGCAACAGTGAAGGAATTATGTTTCATTTTCAAGCCATCACAGTTAGTAATGGTGGGTTCTAGTTCCTGTTCTGCTGCATATTTAGCATAAACCAGAAAGGTCTTCAGTGAAAAAAGATTCTGGGCACCAGTCTTTTCTTATATTAAGCTTCCAGTGTCATGCTCCTACTCACACTTTCTCTGCCTCTGCTGTTATTTTTTTCCATACAAACTCAACAACTTCTTCAGGAAAAAGCGTGTATTCATTCCAGAATACATTACTGCCTAGCAGCTAGGGCAGTCTCTTCAAGAGGATTATGAAAGAATCAAATCCTGTTTGCCATAGGTGAGGACTCTCGCCATTCAGATACTAGACAGAAGAAAAACAAGACCATGATTTGCATAGAGCTTTGTCACTTACACGTGTTAAGACACCTGCTAGGTGAAGCAAGACAAGATAAAATTTAAGTTTGGATTAGTTCATGGACTGTCCCAAAACAGCGTGGCGCTAACATTTCTGAGCAGAGCCATAAGCACAACTTTAGGCAGATAAAGAGCATGCTGATTAAGGACTTTCTACATCTCCAGGCCTAGGTGGCAGCTAAGTGTAGTTTTTCTTGCAGAAAGAGCTATATTCAGAGGAGTGAAGACTGGGGCTGTGGGCAATTGGAGTGATTGATACTATGATACTGTGATACTATGATTGGCTAGGAAGAGCAAGGGCTTTCCTGTGCCTGGCAGAAGAGCATTTGGATAGGATAAAGAAAAGAAGGAAGTTAAAACCAATTTGTTCTTAAACAAGTTTAATCACAATTATTATCAAAAGGCTTCTAGGTTAGCTGATGATGATATGAGGCTCTAGAGAAAAATTAAGGTGTTGTGAATAACTGGGCAGTAATGGATGTTAGATACGACATTTTCAGTTATCTTTTAACTTAATAACAGTCATTTATCTTTCACTCTTGGCTCTTCTTTATTTCCCAAAAGAATCTGGTGTCATGGCAATGAGTGCTAACACAGGAAACCTAATTTTCTGTTCAGATAAGATAATTCAGTTTAGGATTCAGGATTAAAATTTAGCCACTCAGAGAGGTGAAGAGCATGAATCATTGCTATAACATGAAAGATGCTATAACAATGCTGGTTTTATTTAGATATTTCAGTTATATCATTCAATGTTTTGTTTTCTGCTAATGTTCTAATGTAAATTCAAACCAAACCAACCAACCAAGCAAACAAAACCAAGGGTAAAACATTTACAGAAGGAGCTGATGGTTTAATCTTGTCCCCCTGCATTAAGTGCCTTCCTGCACACTGCCCCAGACAAGATACAGTAAAAACAGCTAGTTTCTCAGGCAGAAGTGGCTCCTTACTCACTGATAAAAGGTGGTTAGTTTTTTGAATGTTTATAGATTCCTGAGAATTTTGGTGACATGACTTGTAGCATCAAAAAATGTTCTATTCTTCTGCAATTTTCACCACTTCCCACTCTGTGCTTTTTGTGGGGGAACCACCGTATCTTTCTCTATTAAAACCCACCTAAATGTGCCCTCTTACACTGAAATAAGAAATTATATTTTCCTCATATTTGAAGACAGTCAGAAACAGACTGATTTTGCTTCATTTTACTGCATACCTTGTGTAAAGTGCTACAGCTGACATGCAGTTCCAAATTCTGGTACTGTGAAGATTCACTGAGATGTATTGAAGTATGTGGAAGAGTGGCCCAGCTGAAAATATGACTTGAAAACTGCTCAGAAGACCATTTTTCATTTCTGTAAGGAAGCCTGAGGCATATTGATGATGTTTTTGTGCTTCTTTGTTGGATTGTAAAATGAGTTTTATTCTAGTAGCAAAACTAGGCTAAAGCATAGAGTACACTGAGGATGATGCATATGTGCCCATTTCTGGAAATCCCTTACTCTTATTAGTCATGTGAAACTGCAGAATGAAAGATTAGTAGTTATAGTGCTGTAGGTCTGCAAAATATTCTGTCTAGATAATTGATTGGATACTAGGTCTTTTCTGGAGGGACTAAACAAATGAAGATATTAATTTTTCTGAGGTATGTGTTTGATCCTTCTAAACACCTTTCTGATGCTTTTTGCTGTAGGTTTATTCGGGTTCCTATGTTGGATGTGCTAATAGAACTCTGCTATCCTAAGTATCGTCCATAAAGCAAAGTTGTATAAACTTTTTTCCTTCTGCTCCACTCTATCACATCTTTGTAAAGCCATTGTGATCGAACAGTTTGGAAGAAAACCTTCAGCTTAAGCTACACAATGGACATGATCATTGAACTTGTATGATCTTTTAGCGTATATTAAAGACACAAAATTTCAAAGATTAATGTTTGGAGGAAGAAAATTAATCACACCTTTGGTTAATGCTTGTGTTTGTAATTTAGTTTATGAAGCTCAGAAGTGGATTTAGCAGCACCCACTTGAGGACCCAGAGTGTTTTACAAGGAAACTGCTTCTTTCTCATCTCATTCTTGTATTCCCATGGCATTGTGCCTGTAAACCATTCCTTCATTCTTGAAAGGGACGTTTTCTTCTCCTGACTATTACCTCTTGTGGTTATGTTTATCTGCCAGATTGCACTGTGGGAAGAACCTGCTTGAAACTGTGCTTAGCTGTGCAGAGCACCCTGAAGGTAAACAGGTGTTTTTAGAGGCATGCAAGGCACAGCAGCCAGAGGATAGTTAGTTCTCCCACTTCTAAGGTACCTGAACATTTCCTATTAATTGCTTTCTTTACTTTTCACTCTCTATTCCCACTCGAGATCCTTCAGGTGTTCTGCACCTTCAGTTTAGAGTTCAGAGAGAGAGATGGGTCTGTGAGTGAAATGTTTAGACAAAACTGCCACGATGATAGGAAAGTTGCAGGAAATGCATGTTTTCCCTAGCACTTTCTCTACTTTGTCCTCTGCTTTCATTGTCTCTGTCTTCTTTATAATAAATGAAAAAGCATCAAAAAGCTCTAGACTGCCTGGATTTGGTGTGATGTAAAGTTTTATGTGAAACTGAACTCTGTCATAACTGCTGCTGGAGGAGAAGTTGACTGCCTATGGCTCATGAGCCCTTTGCTTTGGTCTTTGATAGTTTGCCTTGAATTGACAATTTTTAATGGCCCTTCTTCTTGGCTTTTGTTTTTGCACAAAGGATCTGAAAATCCATTCCATGTGTGTTATTTAGAGAAAGGAGTTTCCATGCTAAAGAAGGGGAAATCAAATTTCAGCCAAAGCATATATGTTATAATGTGTTTTTGACCGTGTTTTCTATTTTGTTGTTTGTTTGTTTTGGGGTTCTGCCTTTTTGTTGTTGTGGTTGTTCTTGGTTGGTTGTTGGTTGTAGATTTGTTGGTTTGGGTTGGGATGGGTTTTGGTTTGATGTTTGGTTTGGTTGGGGCTTTTGTGTGTATGTCCTTTTATCCTGTCCTGATCTTCTCCCCTCCTCATGGGGCTGAAGACAGTTCTGCCTCTTTCTGGTATGTCTCCTACAGAATATCCAACTTCCAATCTAAGCAGAAAACACTCTGCTCAGGCCTAAAATACATTTACACTTCTATTTTACAGTTGTATTATTTTACACTAATCCACTGTGGGAGACTTACTTTTCAGACAGGACCTCTGAGCCTTACAGCCTGATGAGAACAACTGATACATATTCATGCTTCAGTCTGAAGTGTAATGAGTTTGTCAGTTGAACATTATTAAGTGTTGTGACACAAAGGTCAGGGAAAGATATACAGGGCAGAACAAAGTTATGGAAGAGAATTAAGATCAGCTAGGTTTCAAACTACCAATTGTGGAGGGATTTGGAGCACAAGCCCTATGAGGAGAGGCTGAGGGAGCTGGGGTTGCTTAGCCTGGAGAAGAGGAGGCTCAGAGGAGACCTTCATGCTGTCTACAACTACCTGAAGGGAATTTGCAGCCAGGTGGGAGTTGGTCTCTTCTCCCAGGCAACCAGCACCAGAACAAGAGGACACAGTCTCAATCTGTGCCAGGGGAGATTTAGGCTGGAGGTTAGGAAGAAGTTCTTCCCAGAAAGAGTGATTGGCCATTGGAACGGGCTGCCCAGGAACCTGTTCCATAATCTTGCCTGGCACTGAGGTCAGGCTGACAGGCCTGAGTTTGCAGGCTCCTCCATCCAGCCCTTCTTGTGAATGGGCATCAAATTGGCCAGTTTCCAGTCATCTGGGACCTCTCCCGTGAACCAGGACTGGTGGTAAATGAGGGACACTGGCTTGGCCAGCTCATCTGCCAGTTCACTCAGCACCCTAGGATGGATTCCATCTGGTCCCATGGACTTGTGAGGATCCAAGTGGCTCAGCAAGTCTCTAATTGCTTCCTCCTGGATTACAGGGGGACAATACTGCTCCCTGACTCCATCTGTCAGTTCAGGAGGCCAGTTATCCTGAAGCCCTCCTGCCTTACTGTTGAAAATGGAGGCAAAGAAGGTATTTAGTACCTCAGCATTTTCCTCATCTTTAGTTACAATGCTCCCCTCCAGGTCCAATAAAGAATGGAGGTTCTTCTTGCCCTCTTTTTAACTTTGATATATTTATAAAAATGCTTTTTATTATCTTTCACAGCAGTGGCCAGCTTGAGTTCTACCTGGGCTTTTGTGGCTCTAATTTTTTCTACATGATCTAACAACATCCTTAACCATATCACTAGTTGCCTCCCCCCCTTTCCAAAGGCAATACACCCTCTTTTTTCCCTTTAATTCCTTCAAGAGCTGCTTGCTCATCCAGGCTAGTTGCCTTCCCCACCAGCTCATCTTTCAGTACATGCGCACAGCCTGTTCCTGTGCCTTCAAGATCTCCTCTTTGAAGTAGGTCCAACCATCCTGGACCAGTTTTTCCTTAAGGGCTGCTTCCCAAGGTACTCTCTGGGTTAGTTGCTTAAAGAGGCTGAAGTCTGCTGTCCAGAAGTCCAAAGTGAGGAATCTATTATTGCTTCTCCTTATTTCCCTGCATATTGAAAACCCCAATATCTCATGGTCACTGCACGCTAGACAGCCTCCTACCATCACATCTCCCACCAGCCTTTTTCTATTTCAGAACAGCAGGTCAAACAGGGCCTCACACCTGGTAGGCTCCCACAGCAGCTGTGTCAAGAGGCTGTCCTCCTTACTCTCTAAGAACCTTCTAGACTACCTCCTCTCTGCTGAGTTAAGTTCCCAGCAGATGTCTGGCAGGTTAAAGTCACCCACAAGGACAAGGGCTGGAGATCTTGAGATGACCTCCAGCCACTTGTAGAATACTTCATCTAACTCTTCATCCTTGTTGGGTGGTCTATAGCAGACTCCAAGCAGGATGTCAGTTTTGTTAGCTTTGCCTCTGATTTTAACCAACAGGCACTGAATCCTTTCATCCACAACCTCACATTCTGAGGCATCAAGAGATTCCCTAATATACAGGGCCACCACTCCCCTCTTGCTGGAATTTGTCCAGAAAAGGGCAACAAAGCTGGTGAGGGGTTTGGAGCTCAAGCCCTCTGAGGAGAGGCTGAGGGAGCTGGGGTTGCTTAGCCTGGAGAAGAGGAGGCTCAGGGGAGACCTTAGTACTGTCTGGTTGTAGCCAGGTGGGGGATGTTCTCTTCTCCCAGGCAATCACCAACAGAAGAGGACACAGAATCAAGCTGTGCCAGGGGAGGTTTAGGCTGGGTATTAGGAAGAAATTCTTCACAGAAAGAGTGATTGGCCATTGGAATGGGCTGCCCAGGGAGGTGGTGGAGTCACCAGCACTGGAGGTGTTTAGGAAGAGACTGGAAGGCACTTGGTGTCAAGGTTTAGTTGATTAGATGATGTTGGGTGATAGGTTGGACTTGATGATCTGAAAAGTCTTTTCCAACCTGGTTAATTCCATTCTATTCTATTCTATTCTATTCTATTCTATTCTATTCTATTCTATTCTATTCTATTCTATTCTATTCTATTCTCCCTCGCCTGTCTCACCTTAAGAGCTTATAACCATCCAGTGCAGTGCTCCAGTTTTGTGAGTCATCCCACTATGTTTCTGTAATGGCAACTACATCATAGTTTTCATAGTTTTCCTGGTGTACCAAGACTTCCAGTTCCTCTTATTTGTTACCCATACTGTGTGCATTGGTGTACATGCACTTCAGCTGGGCTGCAGATTTCACCACTGACTCTAGTTTACCTCCTCTTCTAGTTTGTCTTCTCTCTGGATAGACTGGTTTCATCACCCTCCCCCTTCAAACTTAGTTTAAAGCCCTCTCAACAAGCCCTACCAAATCTTGTGCCAGAGTCCTTTTGCCCTTTCTAGATAGATTCAGCCCATCTAGGTCCAGCAGGTCAGGTGCAGTTGTGCCTTGTTCAAAGAACCCACAATTCCACTACTGGCACCATCCCTTGAGCCATTTGTTGGTGAGCTGGGTTCTCCTGTTCCTTTCCGTGTACACCCCTGCCAATGAGGGAATTGAGCAGAACACCACTTGAGCTCCTGCCCCATCAGTCAATTGTCCAAGGGCCTTGAATTCCTTTTTGATTGTCCTGGTGCCCTTCCTATCAAGTTCTTTGCTTCCATCTTGGATTACCAGCAATGGGTAATTATCAGAGGGCTGGATTAGCTTTGGTAGTCTCCTGGTGATGTCCCTTATGTGGGCCCCAGGTAGGCAGCAGACTTCCCTGTGGGATGGGTCAGGACGACATATAGGACCCTCTGTTCCCCTCAGGAGAGAGTCACCAACAACAATTACCCTCCTCTATTTCTTCATTGCACTAGTCCTGATGCAAGGTGGGGACTGATTTGCTTTAGGCAAACCTTAGAAGGTTTCTGTTCAGCATTCTCATTCGCATTGTCCGCAACTTGCAGTGCCTCATATTTGAGGGAAATGGGGGAGGCAAAGAGAGCCAGGATGGATTCCCCATGTTTCTCCTAACAGTGACCTGTATCCATTCCCCCCTGCTTCCTGGGTTGCCTCCCTCAACTAGGGAGGTTTGTAGAGCCTGCTCCCAAATATCTAACTTCTTTCACATTCCCTTATGGTCCTGAGTCTTACCACTTCTTCCTTTAGCTTGGCCACCAGATTGAGAAGACAATTCACCCTCCATTCCAAGTGCCAGGCTCCAGCACTCTCTGCAGCTAGCAGCCTGGATACCTGCATGCTTGCGCACAGGCTCTATCTAGGTACCTACTGTTTCTCTAGCAGCCTTTGGCTGAGTTGTTACCATGGCTGGATCTCTTCAGGCAAATGAAAATAAGTTTGGGGTTATGGGCAGATGCTCTGCTTCTGGGCATTCATACTGCTCTCTGCCTCTGGCAGGATGGCTGCCATATGTCATATGCTAGAGAATTTAATTTGGCTGATGACGGTCCAGAGAACAATTTGCAGAGTGCTAGAGATGGCAGAAAACTGTTTGCTGATCTTTTCAAACTCAGATGGAATCATAGGAATAATCCCCCAATCATTTTACTGAGGACTATCTTAAGCATTTTTCCATATTTTGTGCAAACCCTTAACTCTGTTGTGTTTGAAATGATGTGTTGGACAAGGGAAGAGGATGCAGGTGAGGCATACCACTGCATCAGGTTCATACCCCTAACACCAGGCAGTTTGAGCTGCCTGCTGAGTGCTCTGTGGGAGGGAGAGGAAGCCCAGCTTTCCAAAGTATGCACAAAGTGTCCTCTGCTGCAGGGCAACGCATCAAGTCTAGGTAAGGAGCTGGGCTTCAGGTGCAGTCAATCACATCTACCTTAACATTATGGGACTGCTATTCTGCCTGGATTCCATGCCTTTTAGTACAGAGCATATCTACCTAGAGGAGTGCTGAACATTACCTGTGTCAAAGCCATCTGCCTGAGTTGGCAAGCTCAGATGAGAGGCAATAAATAATTAATAATCACAGTCTTAGTACCTCACCAAGACAGAAAGTCAAACATGTCTTCAGTTGCGTGAGACTTACATAATCCTTCTGGAACACTAGCTTAGAGATGGCTGAGGAGAAAATTTTATTTAAATAATACACACAGCCATGGAAGACTTTCACCTCACTATGCTGAATTGTGCATAGGATGTAGGGGACTCTGAGTAATGCTCCACATTTCTGCCCCACAAATGGATTGCCCACACATCTCTACCAAATTCACACAGGGCTACGTGCAACACGGTGGGGCCAGCAGGTGACTATTTAAAGGAATACCATATTTAAAGGAATACCATATGACACTGTCCCCCACAGCAAACTCCTGGCCAAGCCGGCAGCCCATGGCTTGGACAGGAGCACACTGCGTTGGGTTAGGAAGTGGCTGGAGGGCGGAGCCCAGAGAGTGGTGGTGAATGGTGCCACATACAGCTGGTGGACTGTCACTAGTGGTGTGCCCCAGGGATCAGTGCTGGGCCCCATGCTCTTTAACATCTTTATTGATGATCTGGATGAGGGCATCGAGTCCATCATCAGTAAATTTGCAGACGACACCAGGCTGGGGGCAGGAGTTGATCTGCTGGAGGGCAGAGAGGCTTTGCAGAGGGACCTCGAAAGGCTGGACAGATGGGCAGAATCCAGCGACATGAGATTGAACACATCCAAGTGCCAGGTTCTGTACATTGGCCACAGCAACCCCAGGCAGTGCTACAGGCTGGGGTCAGAGTGGCTGGAGAGCGGCCAGGCAGAGAGGGACCTGGGGGTACTGGTTGATGGGAGCCTGAAGTGTGCCCAGGTGTGCACACACAAGAGGGCCAATGGCATCCTGGCCTGCATCAGGAACAGTGTGGCCAGCAGGAGCAGGGAGGTCATTCTGCCCCTGTACACTGCACTGGTTAGGCCACACCTAGAGTACTGTGTCCAGTTCTGGGCCCCTCAGTTTAGGAAGGATGTTGACTTGCTGGAGCGTGTCCAAAGAAGGGCAACAAAGTTGGTGAGGGGCTTAGAACACAAGCCCTATGACAAGAGGCTGAGGGAGCTGGGGTTGCTTAGCCTGGAGAAGAGGAGACTCAGGAGTGACCTTCTTGCTCTCTACAACTACCTGAAGGGAGATTGTAGCCAGGCAGAGGTTGGTCTCTTCTCCCAGGCAGGCAGCACCAGAACAAGAGGACACAGTCTCAAGCTGCGCCAGGGGAGGTTTAGACTAGATGTTAGGAAGAAGTTCTATACAGAGAGAGTGATTGCCCATTGGAATGGTCTGCCCAGGGAGGTGGTGGAGTCACCATCATTGGAGGTATTCAGGAGGAGACTTGATGGGGTGCTTGGTGCCATGGTTTAGTTGTTTAGGTGGGTTGGATTGGTTGATAGGTTGGACACGATGATCTTGAAGGTCTCTTCCAACCTGGATTTATTGTATTGTATTGTATTGTATTGTATTGTATTGTATTGTATTGTATTGTATTGTATTACCTGAAGCTAAACTCTATGTAAATCTGAGTCTTAGAAGCATGTGCAAATGATTCAATAAAAGCACTTTAGTTCCCTGCAAGGTCCTAGGAGTCTGGGACTGTGGCAATAATGTTACCCATCTTGAAGCTTTAAGCAATGGGCATCATCATGCTACTAGAACTCTGAAATAAAGAGGAGAGTAATTGAATACTGCAGCTCCCTGAGGACTGAAGGGGCTAATCAAATGGGTTATGCATCACAAAGAGAAAGAGACAGTGTACTGCCTAATCTTTCTGACATACTGCATGCTGCACATGGGTTTTTATGTTCTCTAATCTGAAACACAGAAATAGAAAAATGACCCCTGCTTTCCAGGGTAGAACTGAATATTTTCCCTTATCCTAAAAAAACCAAACAAACAAAACAAATCAAACAAAAAAAAACTACAACCAACAAAACAAGCAGTAAGAACTTCCTTTCCAACAGACAGCACAAGTTATTCCATTATGAAACTCTCACTGTTACCCTAAGCTGCTGTTGGCAAGAGTTGACTGCGCTGCTATGCTGCTGCTCAGGTGACATGGCCCCGCCAGGGTTAAGTAAGAGGGGAGAAAGAGCAGGCAGCATATTCACATGGAAGATCTGGCCTTGATCACAAAATCATAGACTAGTAGAATCAATAAGGTTGGAAAAGACCTCAAAGATCATCAAGTCCAACCTGTCACCCAAGACCTCATGACCATTAAACCATGGCACCAAGTGCAATGTCCAGTCCCCTCTTGAACACCTCCAGGGACGATGACTCCACCACCTCCTTGGGTAGCCCATTCCAATGGCTAACAACTCTCTCTGTGAAGAACTTTCTTCTCACCTCGAGCCTAAACCTCCCCTGGTGCAGTTTGAGACTGTGTCCTCTTGTTCTGGTGCTGGTTGCCTGGGAGAAGAGACCAACCCCCACCTGGCTACAACCTCCTTTCAGGTAGTTTTAGAGAGCAATGAGGTCTCCCCTGAGCCTCCTCTTCTCCAGGCTAAACAACCCCAGCTCCCTCAGCCTCCCCTCACAGGGCTTGTGCTCGAGGTCTCTCACCAGCCTTGTTACCCTTCTCTGGACATGTTCAAGAGTCTCAATGTCCTTGCACTGAGTGGCCCAGAACTGGACACAAGACTCAAGGTGTGGCCTAACCAGTGCAGAGTACAGGGGCACAATGACCTCCCTGCTCCTGCTGGCCACAGCGTTTCTGATGCAGGCCAGGATGCCATTGGCCTTCTTGGCCACCTGGGCACTCTTCTGGCTCATGTTCAGCCAGCTGTCAATCAGTACTCCCAGGTCCCTTTCTGTTTGGCTGCTCTCCACCTACTCTGACCCCCGCCTGTAGCACTGCATGGGGTTGTTGTGACCAAAGTACAGCACCCAGCACTTGAACTTGTTGAATGCCATCATGTCGGACTCTGCCCTTCCATCCAGCCCGTCAAGGTCCCTCTGGAGAGACCTTCTACCCTCTAACAGATCAACACCTGCTCCCAACTTGGTGTCATTTGCAAATTTACTGATAATGGACTCAATCCCCACATGGAGTTCATCGTAAAGATATTGAACAGGATGGGGCCCAGCACTGACCACTAGTGACTGGCTGCCAGCTGGATGTGGCACCATTCACCTCCACTCTCTGGGCACAACCCCCCGGCCATTTCCTAACCCAGCACAGAGTGCTGCTGTCCAAGCCACGAGCTGCCAGCTTGGCCAGGAGTTTGCTGTGGGGGACACTGTCAAAAGCCTTGCTGAAGTCCAGGTAGCCTGCCCCACATTCACGAGGTGGATAGTACTCTCTGTTTATCAGCAGTTTCTCAGGGTAAGAGAGCAAGAAGAGGGAGGCACAGTTTGCCTCCCTTCAGCTGCTAGTGATATTGGCAGGTGGAGGCTGTGTATTATGGTGTACCAGGCCAACAATTTGACAGGAAGAATCTAAAGAACACTGGAGATGATTTGTATCTGCTGAAGTTGTCTGGCATAGAATAGCATGTACAGATGAAATCAAGTGCTTCATCACAGAGAAATATCACAGAGAATGAATACTTTCTTCTAATAATGATAAAATAATATAAAATTTCAATGGTGACAAATTTCAAATGGTGACAATGTCTCCCAAGCCCCCCTAATGAAATGGATATTTCAAGTACATCATCTTCCTTAAATAGACATTAAACTTTACATAGCTCTAAGAGGAAGACACCATCACCTTGTGTAAGTCAATATATGAAAGCTACAGATACTTCATAGCACGTACTGTGAGCAGAGTATGAATATTTAGTTTCATACTGTGTATATGTACAACACAAACATGAAAGAGGAATAGGGTAAAGGCACATGGCTTGTGATGCAAATATTGTGCAACATTTTCTATTAAGTTTGAGACCCACATTTGCAGAAATCACCATAGCTACATAAATACCACAGGGAGTAATTTCTTTTGCAGGCATTCCTGTTACACTTTCTTCATTCCATTCCAAAACTACTTCTCTCCTCCACAGGAATACCTTTGTTTGATGCTTCTTCCTTTGGTTTGTGACTTGTTTTTCAGTTAATCTCTTTAATATTAGTATTCTTTTTTTTTGGTCCATTTGTGGAACATGTGTTTCCCCTGTCTAACCTCACAGTCCTAATCCCCCCCTGCTATTCGGCTTGACTTCTATTGCTTCCCTTCATTTCCCATCATGTTTTGTCTCTTAGAGAGCGTACCATGTCTTCTCAGAATCTTTCCCTGCTCCACTCTCCATGCCTGATACTCATACTCCCACACTGATATGTACTCTACTACTGTCTGATGGCTAGCCCCTCACCCCTCACACTTTTCCTCTTTCTTAAATCTTATTCACAAATTAAAACCAGAATTGATTCAGTAACAGTTACAATTATGTTCCACTTGTGCGTTTTGTTTCATATGTGCTAGGTGTAGTGGTATTTTGAGTAGATATAGAGATACTCAAAATATTTTTAGTTCACCTGCCTGGAATTAGAAACTGCAGGGCTGTAACCCTCAGGAAGAAAATTCAACATTAGAATTTAAATATTTGCATGTCCCTCTTTCAGTGCTTTGGGATGGGAGGAACAGAGATCCAGAAGTATTTGCCTTGCAAATCACTACCAAATCCACCACTAAACCATATCACTAAGCCCCACATCTACAAGTCTTTTTGAATATCTCTGGAATGGTGACACAACCAGTTCTCTGGTGTGGAAGCTGCGTTGCCATAGACATTTGTCTCAAACTGGTTGCTTCTCTGCTTCCTTTTCTCTGTGCTCAAGCAACTGTTATGGTCCTGTGGTCTGCTTCTGGAACAAGATATTGCTGTTCAGACATTGCTTGGGTGCCTGTACCTGTGTGAGCTCAAAATGGTTGCCACCACTTTAAAGTACAACTGAACCTGTACAAAGTTGAAATAGTGGTCACCCAGAATATTTGGGGCATTCTCCATTTTGTGACCACCACAATGCCGTGTACAGGCACCCCCAAGAATGGCTCAGCAAAATGGGGACCCTAATATGCCTAAGCCATTGCTGAAGTGACCTGCCACAGTGATCTGCCCTGCCATGGGAACATCTTTACCAACCACTCCCTTAGGTGGGGAACAAAAACAGAACTTACAGATAAAGGGCAGCATCACAAACTGTCAGGTGTACACCGACCACCAAGAATACATCTGCCACTGGAACTCAGAGTGGTGATACTTTACTCCCCTTGCCTCAGGTCTTACATCATGTCTCCACTCCTTTCTCGCTGTCTAACCCTTTCTTTCCCATTCTCTTGCTCTCTGACACACAATTCTAATTGCCTCACCTGCCTTAAGAGAAATTGTATAATCAGAATGATAAACTTGAATGCATCATCATTAAATCTACACTTGCTCCAGCCATTTCAGCATGTTTGGCTTACTTCACACCACACACACTTCACGCACACTTCTTGGGTTTGGAAGACAAGCCCTATGAGGAGAGGCTGAGGGAGCTGGGGTTGCTTAGCCTGGAGAAGAGGAGACTCAGGGGTGACCTTATGCTCTCTACAACTACCTGAAGGAGGTTGTAGCCAGGCGGAGGTTGGTCTCTTCTCCCAGGCAGCCAGTACCAGAACAAGAGACACAGTCTCAGGCTGCGCCAGGGCAGGTTTTAGACGGATCTTAGGAAGAAGTTCTATACCGAGAGAGTGATTGCCCACTGGAATCAGCTGCCTGTGGAAGTGGTGGAGTCACCTTCATTGGAGGTGTTCAAGAAGAGGCTTGATGGGGTGCTTGGTGCCAGGGTTTAGTTTTTTAGTTGTTTAGGTGGGTTGTATTGTACTGTGTTGTACTGTATTGTACTGTTTTGTACTGTATTGTATTTAGGTGGGTTGGATTGGTTGATGGGTTGGACGTGATGATCTTGAAGGTCTCTTCCAACCTGTTGTATTGTATTGTATTGTATTGTATAATAGGTAAAACTATAAAATACAATTTGTTAGATCTTACTTGAATCTGCATGGGTATTACTAACGAGCCTTCCTTCACAGATCAGGTCATGACACCTTGGCAGCCTGTTCCAATGCTTAACCACTCTTTCAGCTTCATCTTCATGCTAAATAAACCCAGTTTCCTCAGCTGCTCCTTTTAAGACTTGTGGTCAAGGCCCTTCACCACCTTCACTGCCCTTCTGTGGACATGCTCCAGCAGCTCAGTATCCTTGTTGTGAGGGGCCCAAAAATGAAGAAAATATTCAAGGTGCAGCCTCATCAGTGCTGAGTACAAGGCCACAATCATTTCTCTACCCCTGAGCACACTATTCTTGGCTGCTGTTGGCCTTCTTGGCCACCTGAGCACCTGATGGCTCATGTTCAGCTGACTGTCAACCAGCACCTCCAAGGCCTTTTCCAACAGGCAGCTTTCCAGCCACTCTCCCCCAAAGCTGTACTATTGCATGAGATTTTATTACCCAAGTGCAGGACCCAGCACTCAGCCTTGTTGAACCTCATACAACTCAGCTTCAGCCCATCAATAACAGCCTGTTCAGTTCCCCTGTAGAGCTTTCCTACACTTAAGCTTATCAACACTTCCACTCAATGCAGTGTACTCAATCCCATTGTCCTGATCATTGATAAACGTATTGAACAGAACCGGACCTCATAATGAGCCCTGGGGAATGCTACCCATGACTGCTATGTATTGCAATTATATTTGTGTCATTAGCTTGAGATACTTTATAAGGCAGAATGGGACAGGGTGTGGATCAGGCCAAAAGAAAGTAAGGGACAGCAATAGGAAAGTTTGTACTCTCATAAACCGTTTGTCCCATGGGGGTGTCTTAAGGAAAGGATCTGATCTATCACAGGAAACCTGTTTTATTTCTAGGCACCCACTAAAACTAAAGCTTATTGTAAACCAGATTGTAGGTTAATGGTTAAAAGCAAGATGAGACCTCAGTTATTCTAATTCATATTCTCAGCTCTGAGTCAGAACTCTGGTGCGAATTCAAACGAGTCATTTAACTTCTCTGCATCTAAACTTCCCTGCAGAATGGATCTGCCAAAATTTACCTTCTAAATGAAAAGCCAAGGCCTTTCTTTCTGCTTCCTATACCTCATCTTTATTGCACATCCCTATTTAGAAGCTCTAGGTATGACATATTATCTCATTAATATGATGGCTTTCATTTAAAAACCATTTAATTTTTTAAAAATTGAAATATGGCTCACCAACTGACTCTTCTTCTTTTCTGGACAGGCAATGCTATCTTAAGAGCTGTCTTCATAGTTTTGGATAGTATGAAAACTGAAATATCAGTTTCAGATCATATTAGTTTCATAGTTTAGTTTCATAGTTTCAGTTAGGGTTGGAAGGGACCACAAGGATTCAACCCCCCCTGCCATGGGCAGGGACACTCTACCCTAGATCAGGCTGGGCCAGAGCCTCATCCAGCCTGGGCTTAAACACCTCAAGGGACGGGCCTCAACCACCTCCCTCAACAACCCATTCCAGGGCCTCACCACCCTCACAGTGAAGAACTTCCTCCTCACATCTAGCCTGAATCTCCCCACCTCCAGCTTCAGTCCATTCCCCCTAGTCCTATCACTCCCTGATAGCCTGAAAAGTCCCTCCCCAGCCTTCTTGTAGGCCCCCTTCAGATACTGGAAGGCCATAATGAGGTCACCTCGGAGCCTTCTCTTCTCCAGGCTGAACAGCCCCAACTCCTTCAGTCTGTCCTCATAGGAGAGGTGCTCCAGCCTCTGGACTGCCAGGTTTTGCTCTTGCTGATGTCATAATCTGTGCACTAGGAAAAAAATTATGCAGTATAACCTGATTGCATAATAAATATTTTGAAGAGGATTATAGTAAAATGGGTTGAATAACATGTCATATCAAGAGCTGTATGAACTAACCATTACAAAATAACATGCATTGCCTACAATATCTCTGTAAATTCACTGCATAGGTTAAATTTGTGTGCTATGGAAAGAGAATTAAATAAACTTGAGATTTTGAAGTTGTTTGAATTGTAAACTCAGTGAAACTAAGGAGAGAGCAGTAGGAAACTTTTATATTCACAAGAAAGGATGTGACCTCCTAGATTTTAGGCTTAGTCTGAGGAAAAAAAGTAATTAAAATCTACTTGTAATTACAAATCATAAGATTATTAAATTAAACCCTTAAACCCCATAAAATAGGATAGCATCTTTCTTTTTTTGGCAATCCTTCTATGAAAAATCTTCTCATCTCTAATTTTGCACAGAGATGTCATCTTAATGGACATATTATCTTATTAATGAAGGTGGTTCTTTTTACTTTAGCTTGACATGCAAGCTTGTCCATCAAGAATATCTTCAATACAATACAATACAATACAATACAATACAATACAATACAATAAATCCAGGTTGGAAGAGACCTTCAGGATCATCACGTCCAACCCATCAACCAATCCAAACCACCTAAACAACTAAACCATGGCACCAAGCACCCCATCAAGTCTCCTCCTGAACACCTCCAATGATGGTGACTCTACCACCTCCCTGGGCAGTCCATTCCAATTGGCAATCACTCTCTCTGTAGAGAACTTCCTCCTAACATCCAGCCTAAACCTCCCCTGGTGCAGCTTGAGACTGTGTCCTCTTGTTCTGGTACTGTCTGCCTGGGAGAAGAGACCAACCTCTGCCTGGCTACAATCTCCCTTCAGGTAGTTGTAGAGAGCAAGAAGGTCACTCCTGAGTCTCCTCCTCTCCAGTCTAAGCAACCCCAGCTCCCTCACCTTCTCTTCATAGGGCTTGTGTTCAAAACCCCTCACCAACTTTGTTGCCCTTCTCTGGACACGCTCCAGTAAGACAACATCCTTCCTAAACTGAGGGACCCAGAACTGGACACAGGACTCAAGGTGTGGCCTAACCAGTGCAGTGTACAGGGGCAGAATGACCTCCCTGCTCCTGCTGGCCACACTGTTCCTGATGCAGGCCAGGATGCCATTGGCCCTCTTGGCTGCCTGGGCACACTGCAGGCTCATGTTCAGCCTACCATCAACCAGCACCCCCAGGTCCCTCTCTGCCTGGCCGCTCTCCGCCAATCTGACCCCAGCCTGTCACTGCATGGGGTTGCTGTGGCCATGTTCAGACCCCGGCACTTGGATGTGTTCAATCTCATGCCCTTGGATTCTGCCCATCTGTCCAGCCTGTTGAGGTCCCTCTGCAAAGCCTCTCTACCCTCCAGCAGATCAACTCCTGCCCCCAGCTTGGTGTCGTCCACAAATTTACTTATGATGGACTCGATGCCCTTCTATTATGCTGAATGCAGAATACTGGATTTACAGACATTGCAGTATGTGTGTTATTTAATTTTAGTTTTATTACAAAGCATAATAATCACTGTCAATATAAGAACTTGACTCCTCACATTGGATATCCTGATGCACCCAAGTGAAATTTATTATTACTTGCAATTAAGATGGCAAATAAAAACTTGTGGTCTTTCAGTTTCTGATGTACATTATAGCAGGGTGAAAATCTAAAGTTTCCCAAAGACAAATGTTGTAATAAATGATCAAAACCCTCATTGTTAAATAGAGGATTTATGATGTCATTGATAAATACATTACCAAAAGAATGTACAAGGATAATTAAAAAATGAAATCCCCTTCCCTTAACCCACAAGTGAAGGGAAGAGAGAATGGATTCAGAAGAATGCTACATTGTACTATTAAGGGTGTTAAAACATAAAATTACACAGGTAAGTACTGCATTAACAATTCTTTCAAAATTCATTTCTATAATAAAAAACTTACATGTATAGGAATTTTATACATAAAGGTATGATTCTTACAGTCTTGTGGTGACTGGGCCCCTCAGTTTAGAAAGGAGGTTGACTTGCTGGAGCTGTCCAGAGAAGGGCACAAAGTTGGTGAGGGGTTTTGGAACACAAGCCCTATGAGGAGAAGGGGCTGAGGGAGCTGGGGTTGCTTAGCCTGGAGAGGAGGAACTCAGGGGTGACCTTCTTGCTCTCTACAACTACTGAAGGGAGGTTGTAGGCAGCAGAGGTTGGTCTCTTCTCCCAGGCAGACATACCAGAACAGAGGACACAGTCTCAAGCTGCGTCAGGGGAGGTTTAGGCTGGAGTTAGGAGGAAGTTCTCTACAGAGAGAGTGATTGCCCATTGGAATGGGCTGCCCGGGGAAGTGGTGGAGTCACCTTCATTGGAGGTGTTCAGGAGGAGACTTGATGGGGTGCTTGGTGCCATGGTTTAGTTGTTTAGGTGGTTTGGATTGGTTGATGGGTTGCACGTAATGTAGTTGTTTAGGTGGGTTGTATTGTACTGTATTGTACTGTATTGTACTCTTTTGTACTGTATTGTACTGTATGGTACTGTATTGTATTTTAGGTGGGTTGGATTGGTTGATGGGTTGGACGTGATGATCTTGAAGGTCTCTTCCAACCTGTTGTGTTGTATTGTATTGTATTGTATTGTACTGAATCACACTAGCATCCCGGTTAAGTCTCACATGCAATGTAATAACAACTATCATAACTACTCAAGAGAGACAGGGATCTGCTGGAAAGAGTCCAACAGAGAGCCACAAGGATGATTGTGGAACTTGATATCTCTCCTGTGAGGAAAGACTGAGTGAACTGGAGCTGTTTAGTCTTGAGAGAAGAAAGGTGAAGTGAGATCTTACTGACATCTATAAATATCTGAGAGGTGAGTGTCAGGATGAAAGTGATGGTCTCTTTTCAATGGTGCCCTGTGATAGGGCAAGGAACAGCAGGTACTGGCTGAAATCTGGAGGTTCTGCCACAATGCGAGAGAAACC
>CM026897.1:29281017-29490412 GCA_015227895.2 Colaptes auratus | reverse complement strand
TACATTCATTGTGGCCAGTCCCATAGTCCCTGCTAACCCCATAAGAAGACATTGACTGAGTGCAGGGTCTTTCTCTGCAGCCATGTCACAGGCTGTTTTGTTTTCACAGGATTCTCTTTCTAAATGCTAGTACAGTGGAATTTTATGACCTCTTCCACCAGCAGCTCCATCTCACATCGCCTCTTGCATTATATTCAGATAAAAGAATATATTGTGGGTTCTAAGACACAGTCAGAGTTATGGGGAGGAGGGTGCAAAAGGGTCAGACTGCACAGGCCACACTCTCAGAATTGTCAAACAACTAGCCTGGGACAGAAAACACCAATACTTCCAACTGGTTTTTACTGGAAGTCTCAGCAAAATTCCTTCCAGCAGCATTTAATTGAAAATACGCACTCTCGTTTGGAAGGCTTGTGCTGGGACCTTCCCGTTCATGGCAGTATAAGGTAAAATGGGACATGCAAGATTTCTCGGTGTCATGTTGCAGAGATCTCTATGATTTAGGACAGTCAGTGAAGGATTATTGCCCTTTTGTTAGGCTTTGCATTTCCCATTATCTTGTTTCCAGGCAGGTTTGTTAGGACATCTCACAAGTGCTGATCTTCCAGCCCTGGGAGCAATCTCACATGCCCTTCAGCACTCCTGAGGTGCAAAGCAATCTTTTATCTTCAGGTAAGGAGAGGAGATGGCACAAACAGCAGTTGTGCCAAGTTTCCAGGCAGCTTTACTTCCATACTCTGCAAAGTGGTAGAGAGACTTCACTGCCTTGAGAGGTTTCAGTTACCTTTCTCTCTCCAACTCTTCTTTGCCTTCATTCCCGGGCTCTACCAGGACAGTGCCTGGCAGCCACATCACCACTGCTCGGCTGCTTTGGCAGCAGTCTCTTAGCACTTGCCTGTGCAAGACTGTGTCAGCTACAAACAAACATGGATCCAAGTGCTTCTGCCAGAATTCCCCCTTGAACTGTAAAGATCAGAAAAACAAGGCAAAGGTTTGGCTCCAGCACGGGTAACTAGCACTCAACTTCAGACATCTCTGATCACACCCAGAGGTGACAGTGTATGACTGTGACACTCCCCCACACACTCAATCAATGCTTAAGTGGTAATTTCCAGCACAGCCTCGTCAATGCCTGGCAGGTGCTCTGCCTCTGCAGCACTGCTAAGGCCCCAGCATAACACCAAAGCCTTAAAGGGCAAATTAAAGGCTATTCCTTTGTTGGATGCAAGGGGAATATAGTGACTAAGGATGAGGACAGGGCTGAGGTGAGCAATGCCTACTCCGCTCAGGCTTTAGCTGTGGATCCAGCAGTTCCCTGGAGACTCAGCCTCATGAACTAGGAGGTCAGGGAAGGGAATCAGAGTGAGGTCATCACAGTAAATGAGGAAATGGCCAGTGATCTGCCATGCTGCTTAGACACACACAAGTCTATGGGGCTGGATGGGCTACACCCAAGGGTGCTGAGAGAGTTGGCAGATGTGCTCTCCAGGCCACTTTCCATTATTTACCTGAAGTCCTGGCCAGCTGGGGAGGTCCCAGCTAGCTGGGGAGGTCCCAATGGACTGGAGGGTAGCAAATGTAACACCCATCGACAAGAAAGGAAGAAAGAAGGATCCAGGAAACTATAAACCTGTCAGTCTGACCTCAGTACCAGGGAAAGTCATAGAGCACTATTACACACCATATAGAGAACAACCGGGGGATCAGGCCCAGTCAGCATGGGTTTGTGAAGGGCAGCTCCTGCCTGATGAACCTGATCCCCTTCTATGACAAGATGACATGACTGTTGGATGAGGGAAAGGCTATAGATATTGTCTACCTTGACTTCCAAAAACACCTTTGACACTGTTTCCCACAGAATTCTCATGGACAAACTGTCTGCTCATGGCTTGGATGAGCACACACTCTTCTGGATAAAGCACTGGCTGGGGGAAAGGGCCCAAAGAGTGGTGGTCAATGGAGTTAAATCCAGCTGGCAGCTGGTCACAAGTGGTGTTCCTCAGGGCTCAGTGTTGGGGCCACTTCTGTTTAACATCTTTATTGATGACCTTGATGAAGACATAGAGTGTGTCATCGGTAAGTTCACAGATGACACCAAGTTAGGCGGGAGTGTTGATTTGCAGGAGGGTAGGGAGGCTCTACAGTGGCACTTGGATAGATTGGCTCAATGAGCAAATGTTAATGTGATGAGCTTCAACAAGGCCAAATGCCAGGTCCTGCACTTGGGTCACAACAGCCCCAAAAAATGCTACAGGCCTGGGGAAGTGTGGCTGGAAAGCTGTATGGCAGAAAGTGACCTGGGGGTTCTAATCAACAAGTAGCTGAACATGAGCAAGCAGTGTGCCCAGGTGGCCAAGAAAGCCAATGGCAACCTGGCTTGTATCAGAAATGCTGTGTCCAGCAGCAGTAGGGAGGTGATTGTCCCCTTGTACTCAGCTCTGGTGAGGCCACATCTCGAGTATTGTGTGCAGTTTTGGGCACCTCAATACAAGAGAGATGTGGAGGTGCTGGAGCAAGTGCAGAGGAGGGCCACAAAGCTGGTGAAAAGCCTGGAGAATAAATCTTATGAGGAGCGACTGAAGGTGCTGGGGCAGCTTAGTTTGAAAAAAGAGAAGGCTGAGGGGAGACCTCATTGCTCTCTACAGCTGCCTGAAAGGACCTTGTGGAGAGGCTGGTGCTGGTCTCTTCTCACAGATAATTAGTGATAGAAGAAGTGGGAATGGCCTAAAGCTGTGACTGGGTGGGTTTACAGTGGATGTTAGGAAGAAAAATTTCCCAGAAAGGGTAGTCAGGCATTGGAATGTGCTGCCCAGGGAGGTGTTTGAGTCACCAACCCTGGATGTGTTTAAAGGTCATTAGGGGTGAACCTTGTAGAGTAGGGTTATCAGTTGGACTGGGTGATCCTGAGGGTCTTTTCTGACATGAATATTTCTGTGGTTCTGTGATTCTGTAGAGGCTCACCTCCATATCTGAGGTACCAGCATTCATATGCAGGCTGAATTCCTGCATCACTCTGAAAATGTTTGTTTAATTCTTATCTTCTAAACGCTACTGACCTCCCTACCTTATAAAAGTCAAGACTTAATCTTATTTTCAGCTCTTCCATGCATCTTCAGCCATAAAACATGAAAATGTCTTCCTGCCCTCCAAGCTGTGGTGTGTGGGAAACCTCCTCAGAAAATGAGAGACAGTAAAACATCTTGGGCTGAAAATGGAGTTGAACCTGTGTCTCCTATTTTGGGAGCTATTAAATGCAAGAAAGAATGCCTACTGGATGCACACAGGATGGACTGCTTGAGGTATATCTAATTTGGAAACCTGAGGGAGTAGAGTTTGATATACTTTGGGACAGCTCAGGCAAACAACGAAGGCAGCTATATTAAAGAACAGGGATGTTTTGGATTGCAATTTTATTCCAAGTCATCACAATTCCACTTCAGACTTCCTTTAAGCGAGTCCTCTGCTTACTGAGGCTTTAAGTGTCTTCCTTAATGATAGATGACCTTCCATGCCATTGCAGCTCACAAGGGGCAGGTCTGAAATCTCTCACCCTGGGCCACCTGTGGACCATGCTGCAAAACCATTTGGTAGCCCTCATGTGAATGGGGCCTTTGTTAGCAACTGATGAGTAGGATGTTCAAATAACTTGGGAAAGTATGCTTGGCAAGTAAACCATGTAACTAATACTAAAAATGGTCTTCAAATTTGCCAGGATTCTTTGCCTGAGGCGAACACAATTAAAGTAAATGAATTGTTTAATGTGAGGAAATAACAAGAGAAAGGGGAAAAAAAAAGCACAGTGTTCACTGATGCTGTTTTGGAATTTCTCTTCTGTAGATCCTCCTCTGGATTGATGACATAAGCCTTTGGCATGGATCCTGCAGTCAAATCAAGAAGCATAACAGAGTCAGTCTGTTGAGAGCTATATTCTACCTTAACATGGGGATGGATTCTCTGATCTAAGATATCTTTCACCTCTAGATCCTCTATCTGGCAGGCAATAATTTGATTTTGGATGATTAAAAGACCCAGAATGCTTTAATGGGAGCACTCCCAAAGACTTGGAGAACTATTTCAAATATACTGGCAAACCACAATCCTCCTCCACAAGAGGCCCAGAGCAGGCACTAATTACAGGATGGGTGTAGCACATACCTGCCTCTGGTGGGAAAGAACTGAGTCAGAGAACTGCACCTCTGCAGACCAGATCGACACACTCTCCTCCATGCAAAACCAGGAGGAAGAAATATTTTTAACACTTGAGAAGAGACACAATCTCTGCAGATAAGGCAAGAACTCAATATAGAAACTGTCTTTCTTCTGACCTGGACAACATTTTCACCATTTTTCCATCATTTTTCATTGTCACCTCTCATTTTAAGGCACAACAGACATACTAAGAGCTCTAAATTTATCGGATAAATATGGTGCTAATCCTGTGCTTTGAATCCCTGAGTTCTATATCTTACCTGACTCATTACACAATATGGATTTTGTGTCTTTTCCTAGATAATGTTTTGACAATCTTGGCTTGAATGAGAAAAACAAATTTCTACATGGTACTGTTACTTTGCAATTCCTCAATAACTACCAATGGTTAGTTGGGGTTTTGGTTTGGTGTGGTTTATTTTTTGTGTTTTGTTTTCTAATCACAGATAAATAGATGAAGGAGAAAAGTTGTTGGTTATGCCTTACCTGCACTTAATGTTATGGTTAAAAAAAAATTAATAAATTACAAAGATGACATTTCCTTATTTGTAAGTCTGTAAGCTGTTCATTGTGATTCAGGAAGAATGGCTTTTTCTCCAGAGCCTAAGGGTGCAGTATCATGCCAGACCATTACAATGTGGAATAAGGACACATTGCTTCATGTTGGAACAAGCCAGGGGCTGAGCTATGCCCTGGTGGTTCCTCTGATGCTTGGAACCACCATGGATTTAGGAGGGGCAGGTCCTGCCTGACCAACCTCATCTCCTTTAAATCAGGTGACCTACCTAGTGAATGTGAGGAAGGCTGTGGACGTAGTCTATCTGGACTTCATCAAAGCCCTTGACACTTTCTGCCACAACAAACTCCTGGCAAAGCTGGCAGCTTGTGGCTCAGACAGATTCTCTCAGAAATGGGTCAAGAACTGGCTGGTGGGCCAGGCCCAGAGAGTGGTGGTGAGTAGTGCCACATCCAGTTGGCAGCCAGGTACACTAGTGGTGCCCCCCCCAGGATCAGTGCTGGGCCCCATTCTGTTCAATATCTTTACTGGTGATCTGGACAAGGAGATTGAGTCCATCATCAGTAATTTTGCAGATGACACCGAGTTAGGAGCAGGTGTTGATCTGTTGGAGGGTAGGAAGGCCCTGCAGATTGACCTTGACAGGCTGGCTGGGTGGGTAGAGGCCAATAGGATGAGACTTACCAAGGCTAAGTGCAGGGTTCTACACTTTGGCCACAACCACTCCAGGCACTGCTATAGGCTGGCGTCAGAGTGGCTGAAGAGCAGCCAGGCAGAGGGGGATCTGGGATTGCTGGTGGATAATAGGCTGAACATGAGCCTGCAGTGTGACCAGGTGGCCAGGAGAGCCAATGGCATCCTGGCCTGTATCAGGAATAGTGTGGCCAGCAGGACAAGGGAGGTTATTCTGTCCCTGTACTCAGCACTGGTTAGGCCACATCTTGAGTCCTGTGTCCACTTCTGGGGCCCTCAGTTTAGGAAAGATGTTGAGATACTGGAATGTGTCCAGAGAAGGGTGACAAGACTGATGAGGGGCCTGGAACACAAGGCCTATGAGGAGAGGCTGAGGGAGCTGTGCTTGCTTAGCCTGGAGAAGAGGAGGCTCAGAGGAGACCTTCTTGCTCTCTACAACTACCTGAAGGGAGGTTGTAGCCAGGTGGGGGCTGGTCTCTTCTCCCAGACAACCACCAACAGAACAAGAGGACACAGTCTCAATTTACACCAGGAGAGGTTCAGGCTGGATGTTAGGAAGAAGTTCTTCACAGAAAGAGTGATTTGCCATTGGAATGGGCTGCCCAGGGAGGTGGTGGAGGTGCCATCACTGGACATCTTCAAGAAGAGCCTGGATGAGTCACTTAGTGCCATGGTCTAGTTAATTGGATAGGGTTGGGTGATAAGTTGGACTGGATGATCTTGGAGGTCTCTTCCAACATGGCTGATGCTATGATTCTATGATTCTGGTTATTTCTGAAACCAAAGACCTCAGTAGCTTCATGTGCTGCAGTAGAGTCCACACCATCTTCTTCTAGTTCCTAGAAGAGCCAGATTTTCCCCCTCACCTCAGACATGGATCCACTAAAGCAAGGCCTCTGTTAAGCATTTCTCTGCTCTTTTCCAGTGTGCCTCCTAGGGCCATCTTGGCTACATGTGTTCAGAATCTGGGCAGCGTGGCAGTTTCCCACATGAGGCCCACTATCAGCCCATCTTTCCTCCCTAGCGTGGTGAAGAAAGGAGACAGACAGCCTCCCCACCCTGTGGGATGACCCAGCACATTGCAGGTGGCAGCTTTACCCACCCCAGGGTGGCCAAGAGGTAGCCTGAGTCCTGAAGCCCCTGTGAAGCCTGGGGCCGTGGTTTGCAGTCTCAGGGCAAAAAAACAGCAGTAAATGTAACACAGTGGCAAGGTTTGTCCAAGAGTCCTGTTTCACCCTCTCCCTTCTGCTACACTGAGAGGATATTCAGTGCCAGCAGCAAGGTCCCAGGAAAGCTGCAGCTGATGCCTCCCTGCAAAACACAAGCTGCAAACTCATTGGCTGTGTGATCAACATCAATAATGCATTCAAAAGAGAAGACAGAAAACCCAGGCAGCTCCCAGGGCTGCTCAATGGCACCACTGTCTCTTTGGTTGCTGCTGATGACTGTGCTTGTGCAGAGAGTCACACACTCTCAGTGAAGATGTGCCAATAGGGCTGGCAGGCTGTATCCTAAGCTCAAAGCAGGCTCAGCCTGTGTTTCCAGGTTTGCTTAGAACAAAGCAAATCATGTTTCTTCCTGCCTTGTCCTCCTGCCCATTACTTAAATAGCCTTTTCTGTGGCTTAAGGAAGATACCCAGCTGGCAAACAGCCCCCAGCTGTGCTGCCTAGGGAAGAGTCCAAGGAAACTCCAAGTCTTGCATGGCAGGAGTAGCTCACAGACCTGTCAGAGCTTGTGGAAAGCAGAAGTCCTTTAATCACTCTTGTCAAGCTAAAGTGCATGCTTTCCTCTGGTTTCTGGCACTATCTGTGCCCCGTTTGGCCTCACATTTGATAAAACTAGTGCAGCTCTGGTCTTAGGTTTTGTCCAAGGCTTTCTCTACTCATAGACTCCATTTAACCACAGGAGATATCTTCAGGCTTTTCCCTTCCCCTCCATGTGTTCAGACACTATTTCTAGCCGTGTACTACCTGACCATCTGCCTGAGTCTATTTAGCCCTTAACATCTGTTGAAAACTCATTGTAGTGGTTTGAGCCTTAACTGGAGTTTAAGAGCTCAGATAGCAGCAAACCAATAATTCCTCCCCTGCCTCACCCCTCCTCCCCTCCTTCTCTTCCCCCCTCCCCCCCTTTTACTTGATAAGGAACAAGGAGAGAAAAGAAAAAACAAAGCAGGGGTAGGTGAAAAGATAAAGAGGTAAATCTACCAAAACCAAATTTGGATGGCCTTGTATCTCCCTTGAGGTATGAGGATTTCAGTCCTTTAGAGAAAATGTGGATGCATTAGGGAAAGACCATGTGGAAGAAGCATGTGGAAGAATGAGAAGGCAAGCTGTGGCTGTTGGTTCTTTCAAACAGGTGAGGCAGAAGCAAAGAGAGGCAAATTGCCACAGTGTCTTCCTTTTCATAGGCTTGCTGGACAGAAAGGGGGAATGGAATAGACCACCTTTGACAAGGGGTCCCCCTCCTCCTGGGAGGGGGAAACCAAGTCCTTCTCTGTTCACCTGGATCAGGTTTCTTTTGTCACCTGGGGAAGCAGGGCTCTTGCAGCCCTCCCCCAGGATGGGTGTAACCAAGCACATTCATTTCACATAGATATGCCTTAACTCAGATACTATCTTCAGCCTGTTTCAAGGCAGACTATTCACTTGAGTCAAGGTATGGGAGATCCACCCTGATCTTTCTTCAACACTTCTGCTTCTGACACCTGTATACATAAATATAATGCCCAGTTAATAATCTAAAGCCATTCTGCCCTTATTTTGTTTTCAGTCTTCTAAAATTTAGAAATAGAGCAGGAAGGACTCAAAAGGTTAATAGAGTAAGAGCTGGTGGTGTGATGGGGCTGGCCCAAGCAGTGACCATGGTTGTGGGGTATCTGAGCAGACATGAGTGAAGGAACCAAATCGTCCTGCAGGCCCCTATCCTTGCAGTGATTAAAGGGAAAAGATGAAAGTGTAACAATACTGATTTACCATTTTGTACTGTGTGAAGGTCTTGCTGACTTGGAGAGAATCAGGAGCAAGAAGAGATACAACAGAAATCTGTGATTTGAAGACATCTAACTGAGAGCATGGTCTTGAACAGATTTTTTGGGAGGGGGGTGGAAGGGTTGTGCTTTTTTTTTTTTTAGGTTGTCTGGTTTGAGTTTTGTGGTTTTTATTGTGGATTTGTTTGTTTTGTTGTTTGGTTTGAGATTTGGATCTTTGGGGTGTTTGTCTTGGGTTCAGTTTTTTGTTTGCTTGGGTTTTGTTGTTGTTTGTTTGTTTTCCATAAAGAGAGATGGGTTATAAACTGCAACGAGTTTGATGCTGTTTCAGGGAAGCAAATTCAGTGCTTGAGGACTTGTTTGGGTACCTCCCATTGAGGCACAGCTCCTCTTTTTTATTGCTGTAGTCGTAGCCCTGGAGCTTGCCAATGGTGCAAAGTCAGGGTTTGTGCAAAGGGCAGGTTGGGGCATTGCTCAAAGGGGACAGACCTAAGACCCTTAGTATGTGTCCTGGTTTTCAGACATTTTAAGTTTTGCTGAGCTCAGTACTATGAAGCACAGTCACTTTACACTGCATTAATCTGTATCTTTGTCATTAAATGTCTTAGTGATTAAAAGAAGAAGGAATTTTCTCCTTAATGTGCAGCTATTTGTTACTCCCAGTTTGTGCAGGTGGCAGGTGTTTTTGTGCATGGTTGTAGGTAAAGGACCTGCTGAAATTCTGAGGAGGTCTTCCAGTTTTGCTTTGTAACTTTACAGGGCTTAGACAAATATTTACAGGGTGCAGTTGCTGGCAGAGCAGAAGAAGGCAGAAGTAGGGTTTTTAACAAAGAAAACATTTGACAACTCCATTATTGCTGGTCACGGGATCTCTCATGCAATGGTAACACACATCCCTCTCCCTTTCATCAACCCTGCCCCAATCACATCTTGCAGCATATATCCATTACCATAACTTTAATTTCAAATCTTCTGTAAGTCACTAACCCTCTAGGAGCTACAATACACACAGAACCACTTGGTTGGTTCTGCTTATATATATGTATAAATGGCAGCTGGAGAGAAACACTCCTTTGTTTACCCTGCCTGTGCTGTAACCTGAGCCAAATACTCTCCTCTTGTGTCTCCAAGTCAAGTTTCTGCAATCATATCCATGGTCCCCTCATGACAGTCCCATTACGTTTCCCTCCTCATATCAGCACAGCCATCCCCTGGTACCCTGCCACTCCGAAGTGCTGTGTATCCTACCTTTGTATTTCCTGTTTGTATTTCCTATTTGTGTTATCTTAATTAATCACTTAGATTTTTGAAGATTTATGTTTGTAGTATCATCAGCCTTCCTCCAAGATTCTGCTTCTCCCAATGGAGGCTGAGAAGAGGGACTTCCACTCCAACCATAAGCCTGGCTTTTCTCCCAAAAGGGCTCAACCTGCTGGCATTTCCACCAACAGAGTACAACCCCCAGAAAGCTCATGTGGGTTCAGGAAGGGAATTCCAGGGCTGGCTCCTTGCTGGGACAGAGTTATCACCAGTGGTCTACAGCTGTTGACAACTTGGTAATTCTGTGAGCTACAAAACTAGCTGGTCTTGTCTGACTCTAAAACTTCCATCAGGAAATTCCACTGGGGGGCTATGAGAACATAAACTCTGCATTTAAGTGGGAGCTTGGCAGTCAAAAATACAGATAGTCCAAGAATCATCAAATCAACAAATGTAATGACCCAGTTCTGTTTAGTAAACACAGTGGATGCAGCTAAGCTCCCATGAAAAGCCATGAGGCTGTGAAAACTGAAATGTTTATTCTTCCATCATATTCAAGTACACTTATAAAAATAAAATGAAGTAAACAGACACTAAGACTAGAGCATACCCAAATATCAAGTAAGGAATCAAACCTGCAAAGGGGAAAGAGAAAGAAATGCTTGTCAGTGTTTGGAGCTGTTTTCATTTGTACTATCATTTTTCCCTCCTGCTGCTTGTCAAAACATCACAACTGCACATTTCCAGGAAGATTTTTATGCTATAAAATCTCAAGTGGCTTGTCTAAAGAAAAAAACTGTTGCTCATGGCAGCACTCATTTTCCTTAGTCATGCTGGCTGAAGAAGAGATGATGTGTGTTTTCAGGGAGGATTCTCCCCCTTGCAGGCTGCCCTAATGACTCCTTGTGATGTGTTTACTAGATGAATCACACTCAGAAGTGCTAAGGGGACCGATGAGCTTCCTTTGCAGATATGCAGCTGCCTCTGCAGGTGTTCCTTGGTTAGCTAAACATGCTGAGAAGCTGTACACAGACATATTCAGACACCCCTTCAGGCCCTACATGGTACAACAGTGCTCAGTACCTTCACCCTCCATATTCCATTTTTTAGAAGGAAGGGGAAGGCGAAGTGCAGATATAAGGTTACTAGCATCCTGACCAGTGGCTCTGATGACTTCAAAACCTCTCTTTCTTTTCAGCTGCTTGCAGACTCTTGTACTCTGAACTTTTCAAGTGTCTTTCAAATCCTATGCAAACTTTCTCCCACCAAATATTTTTTTCCCTGCTACTACGCCCTTTCTCAACCCTCAGTCTTCCTTTCTTGTCTTTAAAGCTCAGCACTTAAGGCACTCCATGTAGCTCTGGGGAAGCTACTATTTCATGCCCTTTCAGAAATCTTCTGGCAAACCTTCTTGCCTTCTCACCCTCCATAATCCCTACTTTTCTTATGACCTGAATTATCATCCCTCTAATTTGCTTTGTCATTGTCTGACTTGTCTACCTTTTGTGGCAAGCAATTTAGAGCACGGAATGGGGCTTGTTCTGTCTCTGGAAGTTTGCTACTATCTGTGTCCTCTTTATAGAGCAATGAATTTTGAATCTGCCTTGCTGTGCCTCTGAGACTGCTTCAAACCTTTCTCAGTCTATGTCTGACTGAAAAAAAACACTGGTACATTTGGACTGCAGAATGTATTTCTCAGAAGCCTGGAGGGACCTGTTCTGGACTTTCACTGGGAGCACAGCTCTTCTGGCCTGCACCAAGGCCCAGGAACACAGGGTTTCAGGTACCCTGAGTGAGGGTCATTTTCCCTCCTCAAAACCAGAATGAAAGAAAGGACAAAAATCAGGGGAAATATTACTATAAATGGATAGACTCTCCTTCCCTGCTGGCAGGGGTATTTTGTGAGTCATAGTTATTTTCTTTTGAATACAGAGCGTCTCTGAGCTGATTAAGTGGAATTAACAACATTGTCGGAATCCTCACAGTTCCCTGTTGCTCTGATCCCTGTGGCTCTTGTTTTACCTCTCCTGCCTTTGGGAACACTTGAGGAATTTGTTAATGAGGCCCAATTACAGAAAATTGTGAGTTTATAATCAACATTCTGGCTAATGCTGGAGTGGATCTTTTAACTCCATAGGAAGTTAAAATAAACACCAGAACTCACCTTCCCAGGCATTTTTGCTCCCCAAAACACCCAAAAAGAGAGCCTTCCTCAGGGCTGGCCACTTATCCCACCAGGCAAGTGTAGCTGCATCACCAGTTCAGTGGAAGATCTGAGCAGCAGTGTGTCACAGGATCTAAGTGCTTCTCAACAGGCTCTAGGTGTTGAGGAGATCACAGGCAGGAAAGGGTTTCAATTAACTGTCCAATTCTTGCTCAGCATAGCAGTTATTTGATCAAATGAGTGTGTGAGGCAAGGTCCCCTGGGAATAGCTGATGCTAACTCTGAATGAGAGGTTGAGCTGAAAGGCACCCAGTTGGTCCTGGCACTCAGAGGGGCTCCTTCAGCACTGACTTAATTTCAGCATTGAGGATGAGGATTCTGGCTCTTGCAGCAGAAAGTAAACCTTGAAAACGGCCAGCTGCTAATGCTGGCAAGAGATTTCTCCACCAGAAGAGTGACTTCCTGGGGGGCAGCATGATGGTCTCCTAAGAACCCAAGATGATGATTTCCATGGGTAACAGTGCTAATGGAGGCTGAGTTTTCCCTTAAGTTGCTAATTTGTATTTATCTTCTTATTGCTGTGCCTGTTTGTATTTATTTATGTTCTTATTGCTGTGCCTGTTTCTTACAGTAACTCCCAATCTTTAAAACAGAGATACAAGTCTGAGAGGAATAAGATTTCTACTAGCCAGGGGTTAAAGATTTTAATTCCCCAAGTCTTGATACAAATGGTTATTTTAACTTGCATTCTTATAACTCTGAAGTATAATTTCTGAAAGTCAGTTTCAATCTGATCCCTTCCAGATGTTTTGCAAATTTTCTGGTCATTATCTGAATAAGAGATGTAGCTACTCCTTGAACAAATTACTGTATGTTACTTACCCTTGCAAAGCTGAGCACAAAATAAAAGGAGAACATGCACTCAGTGTGCAAGGGAAAGTTGCCAGATGGCAATAGTTTACTTTTAAAATATTCTCTAACCTAGCACTTTTAATGACATATAAACACATTCAATAACTCTGTGTGTACATCTGTGAAATCTGTTGGGCTTGAACAGGTTTTCAGAAGAAGATCACCAAGTCTCAGCTCTTTGGTGATAAAGGCCTAGGGCTTTTCCACTTTTCTCAGTTCAGAGAAATTCAGTGATTCAGTCTGAATTAGTTTGTGTGATTTGTTAACCTTCTACAACACAACTTTGGTGACCTAGATTATCCTGAAAATAAAGTATCTCTTCTTGGAGGGGAAGGAAAATAAAAATAATATGAACAGCAAACATTTTTTTTTTTTGCATTTTCTTGGCCCAGGGTCATCCCAAGTGAGAAATGCTAAATTACAACTTCTGCATCTGTCTGAGGTGTCACACTGCAGTACTTGAAAAACATGATCAGACATGACCAGAAGAGAAGCCGTTAAATCAAAAAACCTTTTGTGCAGATCCTGCCTCAAACATCATAATCTGTTTGCTCATCTGATAATGGGAGAGGCTACAGTGTTAAGAGCAAAGAGAGTTTTTACATACAAGCCTTGACTTGAACCCTGGCAGCTTTTTGAAAACTTAATGCAATAATAAACTTACTCCAAGCTTTCATGAGCATGAGATGTACTGGAGTTTGTAGAAGATGTCATATATCAAGCATGTCTTTCCCCTCTTTTTATTTCAAGCTCTTTTCCCTGCAGTGAGGATGGGCTTTCTACGAATGTGGTAAAAAGTTCCTTGGATGACCTTCAACAAGACACTGTGAAGGGTTGTCGTTGAGTAAATGAGCTCTAGATTAGAAGCCAAATCTCCCCATCCACACTTGTGAAATAGGAGACAAAATAATCCTTTCCCTTGCCCACTTTATTTTAAATTGCTTTCCAAAACAGGGACTATTCCAAAGTAGGTATGTCTCAGTGAAATGATGACGTATTTTTATAAGTTTTGGTAGAGCATAATAGCCCAACTGAGTGCCCTGATTTTACAGATGATTGCAACATGTCAGTACTAAGTATGACTGTGGCACCACAAAGACAAATAAACCCTATAGTTTTTTATACAGTTCTACACACTTTAAAGTAAATGGATCCTACTGCCATGTAAGTTGTATCAGTAGTACACAATAATATCAGCTTGTTCTTCTTTTAATAGAAAAGTTTAATTTTATGAAACACTGAGAAACAGATTAAATTACGCACAGAATGAATGTGTCTGGTTGTGTGCCTGCTTTGAATGACTGTTATTGAGGTAGTACTTGGCAGAACTGAAGGTTTATTATGACTGGATTTTGTGACAGCAATCATACCCCAGGTAAAAATGTTCAGACATGACTCAACAAAAGAAGAGATCTTTGTATTCTTCTGGTTAATTTTGCAAGTTGCATACTAAATGGAGTTGTGCACAAGCATGCTCACACTCAGTCTTTCACTGTGAAGCAAAACTGCTAAACCATGCAAGTTCCTTCTTGTTTTGCTGCTTGCTTGCATAGCCTGCCAGAGTTTAGATGTGCAAAGCACTTTTTAATGCTATCTTGTCTTCTTGCCAAGCAGCCCAAAGAACCTCAGTTAAACATCCTCATATTACAATAAAAATGCAGAATTTTTAAGAACCAACCCAGCACTGGTTTCTGTGACTCCTTTTCATTATGTGAAGCTATGTCTAAGCTCTTCAGAGTCCACATGCCATCTTGTGTTTATCTTCATAATTAAATCATAGAATCATAGAATCAATAAGGTTGGAAAAGACCTCAAAGATCATCAAGTCCAACCTGTCACCCAAGACCTCATGACTACTAAACCATGGTACCAAGTGCCACATCCAATCCCCTCTTGAACACCTCCAGGGATGGTAACTCCGCTAACTGCCTGGGAAGCCCATTACAATGGCTAACAACTCTCTCTGTGAAGAACTTTCTCCTCACCTCGAACCTAAAATTCCCCTGGCACAGTTTGAGACTGTGTCCTCTTATTCTGGTGCTGGTTGCTAGAGAGAAGAGACCAACCCCCACCTGGCTACAGCATCCCTTCAAGCAGTTGTAGACAGCAACGAGGTCTCCCCTGAGCCTCCTCTTCTCCAGGCTAAACAATCCCAGCTCCCTCAGCCTCTCCTCATAGGGCTTGTGCTCAAGGCCTCTCACCAGCCTCGTTGCCCTTCTCTGGACACCTTCAAGAGTCTCAATGTCCTTCTTAAATTGAGGGGCCCAGAACTGGACACAGGACTCAAGGTGTGGCCTAACCAGCGCTGACAACAGGGCCACAATGACTTCCCTGCTCCTGCTGGCCACACTAGACTTGATGCAGGCCAGGATGCCATTGGCCTTCTTGGCCACCTGGGCACTCTGCTGGCTCATGTTTAGCCTACTCTCATCCAGTAACCCCCAGGTCCCTTTCTGTCTGGCTGCTCTCCAGCCACTCTCACCCCAGCCTGTAGTGCTGCATGGGGTTGTTGTGGCCAATGTGTAGAACCTGGCACTTGGACTTGTTGAATGCCATCATGTTGGACTCTGCCCATCCATCCATCCAGCCTAGATCCCTCTACAGAGCCCTCCTACCCTCTGATAGATCAACACCTGCCCCCACCTTGGTGTCATCTGCAAATTTAATGATGACTGAGTCAATCCCCTCATCCAGATCATCAACAAAGACATTGAACAGGATGGGGTTCAACAGTGATTCCTGGGGCACACCACTAGTGACTGGCTGCCAGCTGGATGTGGCACCATTCACCACCACTCTCTGGGCTCAGCCCTCCAGCCACTTCCTAACCCAGCACAGAGTGCTGCTGTCCAAGCCACAGGCTGACAGCTTGGCCAGGAGTTTGTTGTGGGAGATGGTGTCAAAGGCCTTGCTGAAGTCCAGGTAGACTACATCCACAGGCCTCCCCACATCCACCAGGCAGTCACCTGATCATAGAAGGAGATCAGGTTGGTCAGGCAGGACCTGCCCTTCCTAAATCCATGCTGGCTGGGCCTGATCCCTTGGCCATCCTGTAAGTGCTGTGTAATTGCCCCCAAGATGATCTGTTCCATAATTTTCCCTGGCACTGAGGTCAGGATGACAGGTCTGTAGTTTCTGGGTTCCTCCATCCAGCCCTTCTTGTGGATGGGCATCACATTGGCCAGTTTCCAGTCATCTGGGACCTCTCCAGTGAGCCAGGACTGGAGGAAAATGATGGAGAGCAGCTTGGCCAGCTCATCTGCCAGCTCTCTCAGCACCCTAGGATTTCCCTTTGATTAAACAGTTTAATGACTGTAACTTATAATTGCAGAATTCCTGTCATAGATATGGCATGCAAGAGTTCTGAGCCATTTTTTGTTTCTAGTTGATCATTGTAGATAATATTGGGATCCTACTTCTAGCTCAGGACCCTAGACTCAGAATAATATTAGGACTTAGATTCAGTTTTACTGGCACCAAAATCTCAGGGAAACCCTAGTTCAGCTTCAACAAGTAAGAAGATGGTGTGTTGTCCCGGTCTCCTGAAACTGTTGCTGTCTTGATCACACAAAATCCAATTCAGTAATGAAGCATCACTCCAGCCTCAACCCAGTGCAGCACCGGGAAGGAATGGGACAGAGGCTTTCAAGTGCAAAAGGAAGGGTGGGTGATTAACAGGAGCGTCTGGTTCCGTCCTGTGTCAAATAATACTTCATCAGGATTACATTAGCCCAATAACTGCTGTACAGTTTTCTTGCCTGGTGTTAGATATCTTTATTTGCATTTTGACATCTTGAATTTTGGATATATTGAGAAACCAGGACCCTAGTTGGCTTTTCCAAGACTTTAGGTCCATCCTTGAGCAACCTGCTAATTTTTATTTGTTAATTGGTTTTGTTTGTCTGTTTGGTTGGATTTTTTTTTGTTTTGTTTTAAAGTGACCTAATTAATGTTTATAAGTGTGTAAAGGGTGAGCACCAAGAGGATGGAGTCAGGCTTTTCTCAGTGATGCCCAGTGACAGACATGGGTGGAAGTCGAGGCATAGGAAGTTCCATATAACATGAGGACAAATGTTTTCACTGACAGGGTACCAGAACACTGGAACAGGTTGACCAAGGGCATTGTGGAGTCTCCCTCTCTGGAGATATCAAAAACCTGCTTGGATGTGTTCCTGTGTGATCTGATATAGGTGATTCTGTTCTGGCAGGGGGGTTGGACTAGATGATCTTTCAAGATCCCTTCCAGCCCCTCATATTCTCGGAGTCTGTGACTGCAGCTGAAAAATACTGTCCCTTAAGTACTCAAAAGCAAAAGAATGTTTAGGTAAATTTGCCTCACAAACTGTTTCTTCACAATGAAAGCATTCACATCTCCACAGAGGACTGTTTCCCCGCTTCTGCAGCATTCCCCACATGTGCTGGCCCTCCTAGGTTATTTTAATTTATGATACTCGGTGTAGCTACAGGCATTTCACTGCTGGAACTGAAGGCGGTTTTGCAGAGCGAACATCTGTGGGGGTTTCCAGATGTGTTGCAGAGTATGGAAGTGGGTGTTATCTCTCAATGGGAAGGGAAGAATGTGGCTGGCAGCGGCAAATACTTGGATAACAAAACATGCAAGTGAAATCTGTCTATACTTTGTCCTTTAGAATAAAAGGAGGAAGGCAAGATAAACAGTATCAGACACTGAGGGTCTATTTCAGTAAAAGACAGCAGGATTTGACATAACTGATCACACCCATAATCTACCATCTTCTCTGGTCTGCCTTGGGCATTTGTTTGCACCAGATGCATCCCAATGCCTGCTTATGCCTTAACGAAACTGAAGCCTGTGGCTGAAGTTAAATATATATTATATGTTTTTCTTCATTAAATCTCACGTTAGGGTCAATCCTAAAGAAAAGAGTGAAAAATTTTAAATCTGCTTGAAAGGGAAACATTTGCCATGTTTTCATTTTTCCATGTCCACTGACCACAGCCTGGAACTGTTCAAAGAACAAGCACCAGGAGGGACTTTCCCTAGGAACTTCCCATGTCAACACAGCTGGGAATATCAGAGGCAGATGAGGATTTGTAGATGACATGGCGATACTGTAGGAAGTAGTCCTTGTTAGCAAAGGGCATTAAAAATTAGTCCTCCTAGGACTAAACTAAAAGAAATTCTGCCTTTCTTCCTTCTTCCCTTGCTGCTGCATTTTAGGTTACATGGAGCATCATCTGCCAAGTTCAACAACAGGCAGAGAGCCTCCCTCCTACGCAGCACATAGTGGATGTCAAAGAGAGGCAGTTTAAATGTCTTTTGAGAAAAAATTAAACGTAATATGCATTTTTCTCTCGGGTCTCACTTGACATGAAACTGCCTGAGAGCTGTTTATATATTCACAGCACACAAGAAATGAGAACTAAAACATGACAGAAGCAGATAGCTGGGATAAAACATAGGTAAGTAACTTCTGAAACCTAGGCTGAAGAGCAGACATCTTATAAAAAGTGCAGGGAGTGCTCATTATGGATTGAATCAGCCCAGCAGATGTGAGGCTCCCTCCTCCTCGCTTCAGTGGCTTTATTGTTGTCCCAGGCTGCTGGCAGGCACTTAGGAGAATTCCTCTTGGCCCTGAATCTCCCTTTCTGCTGGATGTAATCAAGCTTGGGCACTTGGTGCTTCTGTTGTCCTTATGAGGTCTTGCTTGATGTGACCTCTCCTGTCAGGATGCAAAGTGCAAGAGGAGCCACAAACACTCTGCAGGCCTGACCCACACACCATCCTGGGAAGATCACAACTGAACTCAAAAAGAGAGAAACAACAGATGTTACCAGAGTACTAGATGAATGCTGTCTTTGAACTGCAGGCCTCAGATGCTCTTTGGTCACAGGTGTAGACTTCCAACAAGCAACTAACATTAGTTCAGACTGGAGTGTTTTTCACCTCTCAGACTCACTTTGGTCCAGGCAGTCACTGCAACCTTGCCACTCACAGTTTTCTAAACTGTTGAATGCCTAAATGTATTTCAACTCTCATGAAATCTGCTCATTTTGCACTGTGATTTTTATGTCCTTGCCTCTTTCAAAGGTCATTCTGAGGAAAAAAACAGACCTGAAATGCCAGGGAAAAAGCAATAGGTTTTTTTTCTTCTCCCCCCCCCACCCTGTCACTGTGGAGAGAACATTTGTTGGTCAGTAATGAGCATCCTGTCCTAATCTCCAAGGACAGCCCTAGTCCTGTCTGATGCAGCTATTTTCCCCTGTGTGTTCTAGTCTGGTTTTAACAGCACTGAAAGAACTAGCAGTTGCTATGCTGCCTGCTTAAAAAATACCAAAAACCTAAAACAAAACAAAAGGAATCCTAGGCATCAAAAAAGCCTTAAAACACAAAAGATGATCAAAGAATAGTTTTGCTCTGATCTTCCAGCATTGCTGTAAATGAAGATAAACTTTGGCTGACAAGAACATAGAGAGTTCACCTGAGTGTTCATGAGAGCCAGCTAGAAGGATGAAGCTACAGATACGTTACATGCATTATCTATGAAAAAAACAAGCCTTGGTTGTAGATACTCTTCTTTCCATAGCCTGTTGAAGTACAATTTCCACTCATTGAAGCACTCACCGCAGGTGTGAAAGGAGATAATTTCTTAAGGTGTTGTTTGTCTGTCTTCACAGGTGTTGTCCACTCTGCCACAGCATTTGACAGCCTTGTAGTTTTTCAGCTGTAATCTCCCATGAAGCACAAAGGTGAAACTATACCATTTTATTTACTTCTTTCTTTGCCAATAACTTTTCTTTCATTTTCAAGGCATTTTAGTAACATATTCATCTTCCCAAGGTGCTGGAAGCTGAGATTCTCATGGTGCAAAGAAATAAAACAGGTTACAAGTGTCCTCTTGCTCCAAGTGGCAGGAAAGGGTCACTTCCGTTAAGGGCACAACTTGGTAACCTGTAGCTCATCCCTTTCATTTTAGAAAGCCTGACATTGGTTCTGTCAGTGCAAAGAATCACAATATACAGCTGTAGGTTAATATGTACTTCCCCTAACAAACTTCACAGTGTAGACAGTTCACCAGAAACACAGATCTGCTATCCAGCCCATGTGTGTTAACGAGCTGTCTTTTTTTAAACTCTCACTATGAAGTCTCTTTCTGTTAAAGTTTTTGAGCACTGCTTTTAATTGCACCATAGAGGACAGATGACAAGTGTGATCGTAATAACCTGTAGCAGATTTCTTCCCTTCACCCAGAATGAAACCACATCTGTGGTACAGCATGACTGACTTTTACAGTCAGGTGAGAGAAACAGGAAACATCAGAAAATGACCAGACAAACCCATCAAGCATTCAGAGATGATTTACAACTATGGATAGGAATAAAAATTCTGAAAAACAGTGTTAACATGGTCTATGCTAGAAAACCTGACTGTGGCAATTTTTATGGTGACTGTCTGATGTAAGTCTCATGTATCTACTGCAATGGTACAGTCCTAGGAAAGCCTCAGTTCACCTTTCCAAACAGCCCAGCAGAACACAATAGCACCATTTTAATCTGCACCAAGATTAAATCTGAGCACACCAAATCAGACTTTTCCTTTCATTGAATGTAAACAATCAGATCTCACTGTGAAGCCCTTTCCTGCTTTACTCAGCAATGGCCTCTTACATTTTGCTTTTCTTTGATTTAATGAATGTGCTTTAATTTAAAAGACACTTTAAATAAAAATATGTTTCATAATCTACAGGGTGTATCTGAAAATCTGTTTTATCTGGCTGTATAAAGCTGGAGGAAATCTGACCTGAGCAACTTTCAGAAAAAAGCTATTTAAGCATCAGGGTCAGATTGTTATCTCCTTTACTCTTGTCTAAACCCAGAGTATACCTACTGATTTCTTCAGAGGCAGTCCAGAGTTATGTAACAGAAAATAAGATTAAAAAGCATATTTTACTTTTGAAAGACTCACTCTTCGTTCTGCTTCCTCCCAGTGCCCTTTCTCAAAAACCTCCTTGTCCACTTGGAAAATAATGTACTTGAAAGTGCAGGAAAAGCCTTTGCTGTGCCAAGCAGGCCTCCTGGCCTCTAGCTTCACCAGCCACTGCCTGGCAGATCTAGCTTGCTCCTGCAGGAAGTGGCCTGATCACTGGGTGGGTCCTCCTGCCCTTCCCTGCACACTTGTCCGGTAAGGCAAGTACTCCCAAATACTGAAAGGCAGCTTTAACCCTCTGCAGCCAGTCTGGGAGGTGAGTGAGAAGCCACTTGTAACATGACATTCCATGTGCACCGCCTAGCTCTGTCATATGGTAAACAACTTTTCTTCTGCAAGGAAATTTTTATAGGGTCAGTTATCTAAAAAAAGTGCAGTTCCCTTTCTAATCAAATCTCAAAGAAGGAGGGAAGACCAAGAAAAAGAGGAGAAACTGGGAAGGAAGTACATTGATCTAGTTGGTAAATAATTAAACATTGAATGGTGCTCAGATGTATACATTGAGAAAGCATCATTTGCCCTTCCCCTCCTTGGAAGCTAATTTAGGACATATCACAGTTTTTGCAAAGGTATTCCTAATACCATTGTGCTGCAAATCCTGTCTTAGTCAACCTTCAAATATTTATGTAAACTGAAATGTGTCTGGAAAGAAGCCAAAGGAAAACAAATATACCACATAATCTCATTCCCTAACTCCCCATTCACACTAAACCCTTTCCAACTGGTTCTTTCCAACTGTTTCCCAATTCTTAGGTGGTGATCACTGAGTAATAACTGCAGAGTTGATTTCTTTGTGTGCCTTATGCCTTGCCAAGCACCTCGATCTGCAGTTTTCAGTAGCTGCAAAATGTTTTTGCAGTAGTTTTTAAAATTATTTTTTAATGTCTTCAAGTAAGTGCAGTGAAGTGGAGGTTTTTACTATTTGTGATTATTGACAGCATTTAGAAAGAACTTGGTGGGGTTTTTGTTTTTTGGCTTTTTTTAATTCAAGCGGAAGTTTTTCTACTCTAGGGTCCAGGGTGTGCTTACATACCATATCCTTCTTAGTTGACAGATGCCAGTAACTCAGGCCAGATATGTTTAAAATGCAGCTCCTAGTAAAGCTCCTCTGTATCATTTGCAAATTGCAGCTGTCTCTCTGTTTGCAAAAATGTGGTTGACACATGCTGCCAGTTCACTTTCCAGAGGATCAGTGACACTGAGCAGTGCAAAGGATGCGTGTGAAATGTGCCACATTCTCAACTGACTCCTGTGTGTGACCGTCCCCCTGGAGGTGATGAAAGCCTGCAATTTTTTTTACTTCAGTGGAAGAGAATGCTGCCAAGGTTGGAGTGCTCGGGGTGCGACAGGCAGCTCCCCACAGAGGACAACGTAGTATGGCAGCCTGTATCTGCAGCATGCAGTATCAAGGAGGCTGGAGACCCCTGCTCAGGAAATACCTGAAATTATTTGCCCTGAGCATTCGGTGTCTTGTGGAAGAGGTCCCTGTGGGGAAGACAGTGTTAATCCCTTCATGAAACCTTCAGACCAGCACCTCTGCTTTATATGGAGTATATTAAAATATGCTTTTACCCATATATAGCTATTTCAAGTCATTCATTTGGAAAGCACATTGCATCTGATGCTGCTGTGGAAGGTCTGCATGACCCTGCCATGCTAAGAAGCCTCAGGGCAGCCATAAATTGAAGAAATACAAAATCCCCAAACCACAGAGGTGGCCACATCCTCTTGCTCTGCAGTATCAGGAGGACAACACAGAGCAGAAAACAGAGCCACCCTTGTGATGCTGTAATTATGGAGTGCTAGTGATGACCTCAGAAGCATGAGGGAAAAATACCTTTCTAAGTGGATTATTTTCAAGAGTCAGATGTGCTGATCTGCTGTTCTGAGAGTATTTGCAGGCAAGAATTATAGGAACTAAATTTGGAATCTGTACAGCTTTGGGACGTATTTGGGAGGAGGAAACTAAGTATATCACCAAGTTGGTAGTACAACAGCAAGAACTAAAAGTGGTGGCTTACCCTATTTTATGTTTTCATTTTTGTAAGGGTTTGAGAAAGCAATATACATTCTGGTGGGACTAAAAGCTGTGAAGCTGTGACATCTGACACAAATCCAGCTCTGGTTTGTTTTGGATTTTTTTCTTTATTTTGTTTTGTAGTGGGTTTTTTGGTTTTGTTTTGGTTTGGCTGGTTGGTTGGTGTTGTTTTCCTTTCTGTTTTTAAAAGCAAACCTCTGGCTATATTATATTTTATGAGTTATGTCTACTATCTCTTTATGTTCCCCACACAGGTGTCTGAAGAATGGGACACTCACTAGGTGAGGATCTCAAATTTTTGTTTCTAAGAGACTGCCAACTACAAGCACCTCACTAGTCCCTTCCTGTGTTGCCTGGTGACCTTGTTAGTGGGAATCTCATCTGGGAGAGCACCTAGACTCTCTGAAAACAGACCTCAGGGAGATACAATGTGTCCAAGCTGGTTCCATAATGGAAAATTAGTCCTGCCAAACCAGAGGAATTTGGGTTTGATTATTTTTGTTTTATTATTTCTTTCCTGCAAACCTATCCCAGTGAGTGTAATTCATCAGATTTCTTCTTCTACTCTTAATAGAATACTTTTCAACTCTTTTCCAGATCTGAAACCTCTCTGGTCATGCCTTGGTGATCTCTTAAATGAGAAATGAGAACTGAACAGGGATTGTAGTTGTTTTTCTCCAGAGATTTGTATTACGAGGGGAAAGTCTTTAATCTCTCATAAAGAATAGGGGTTTATGTAAGGATGTGTTTCTGTTAATTACTGGACCATCCTGAAAATGTTCCTTGCGCAGACCACAGACTTCTGAAATATCACTACGTGGAAGATGAGCAGTAACTATACTTAAACTCCTGCTTACATGTCAACCATTATTTTCAACTCGACTTGCTCTGCTATTTCTCTATGATAATACACTAGTAGAAAACTGCATCTACCCTCACTGGATGCAAATCAGCTCCAAACAAATGACATCCTGGAAATGAATGGATTATCTAGGCAAAACCTCTGTATCATGACTATGGTTAGGTAGAGATACTTAGGAAAATAAGGGAGAAATTGTTGTATTAAATGTGTGTTGTTTATTTGTCAAAGCAAGATCCAAAGTGAAATCTGAGGTCTGGGTAAGATAAGGGACTATGTCTACATTATTCTTTCTATGTATGATCATTAAATCATAGAATCATAGAATCATTCTGGTTGGAAAAGACCCTTGAAATCATCATGTCTAGCCATTTACCCTACTCTATCAAGTTCATCACTAAACCGTATGGGAGTAGAAGAAGAAGTCTGATGAATTACGCTCACTGGGATATGTTTTCAGGAAAGAAATAATAAAATTATTATAACAACTAAGCACCACATCTCTAAGATGTTTAAACACATCCAGGGATAGTGACTCCAACACCTCTCTGGGCAGCCTGTTCTGATTCTTGACTACTCTTTCAGTGAAATATTTTTTCCTACTGTCTAGTCTAAACCTACCCTGGTGCAGCTTGAGGCCTTTCCCTCTTGTTCTATCACTAATTACCTGTAAGAAGAGACCAGCACCTATGTCTCTATATTGTTCTTTCAGGTAGTTGAAGAGGGCAATAAGGCCTCCCTTCAGCCTCCTGTTTCTCAGAATGAATAGTCTCAGTTCTGTTAGCAACTCTTCATAAGATTTATTCTCTAGGCCTCTTCACCAGCTTACTTGCTCACAGCACCTGCTCTAGCACCTCAGTGTCTTTCTTGTATTGAGGTGCCCAAAACTGAATGCAGTACTCAAGGCGTTGCCTCACTTGCACTGAGTACAACTGAGCACTTTCCTGCTCCTGCTGATCACACTATTTCTGATACAAGCCAGAATGCCATTGGCTTGCTTTGCCAGCTGGGCACACTGCTGGCTCTAATTCATCCACTTGTTGATTAGAACCCACAGGTTCCTTTCTGCTGGACAACTTTCCATCCACGCTTCCTTAAGCCTGTAGTGTTGCACAGTTTGCTGTGGCCCAAGTGCAGGACCAGACACTTGGCCTTGTTGAAGCACAAACCATTGACCTCTGCTCATATCTGATCTGTCTAAGACTCTTTGTAGAGCCTCCCTACCCTCAAGCAGATTTACACTTCCACCTAACTTGGTGTCATCTCCAAGTCTACTAATGGGTGCACTCTAACTTCTCATCAAGATCATTGATAAAGGTATTAAACAAAAGTAGTCCTGATTCTGACCCCTGAGGAACACCATTTGTGACCAGCCACCATCTCCACTGAACACCACTCTTTAGGCACAGTGTCCAGCCAGTGTTTTATCCTGCAGAGTGTATGGTCATCCAAGCCATGAGGATAGTGGTTTTTTGGTGAGAATTCCATGGGAAACAGTGTCAAAGGCTTCACAGAAGTCCAGGTAGACAATATCCACAGCCTTTCCCTCATCCATTAGGTGAATCATCTTGTGGTAGGAGATCTGGTTCATGGCCAAGCTATCAGCCCATGGCTTGGACAGGAGCACACTGCATTGGGTTAGGAACTGGCTGGAGGGCCGAGCCCAGCGAGTGGTGGTGAATGGTGCCACATCCAGCTGGCGGCCTGTCACTAGTGGTGTGCCCCAAGGATCAGTGCTGGGCCCCATGCTCTTCAACATCTTTATTGATGATCTGGATGAGGGCATCGAGTCCATCATCAGTAAATTTGCGGATGACGCCAAGTTGGGGGCAGGAGTTGATCTGCTGGAGGGCAGAGAGGCTTTGCAGAGGGACCTCGACAGGCTGGACAGATGGGCAGAATCCAACGGCATGAGACTGAACACATCCAAGTGCCAGGTTCTGCACATTGGCCACAACAACCCCATGCAGTGCTACAGGCTGGGGTCAGAGTGGCTGGAAAGTGGTCAGGCAGAGCGGGACCTGGGGGTGCTGGTTGATGGGAGGCTGAACATGAGCCTGCAGTGTGCCCAGGCAGCCAAGAAGGCCAATGGCATCCTGGCCTGCATCAGAAACAGCGTGGCCAGCAGGAGCAGGGAGGTCATTCTGCCCCTGTACACTGCACTGGTTAGGCCGCACCTCGAGTCCTGTGTCCAGTTCTGGGCCCCCTCAGTTTAGGAAATATGTTGAGTTGCTGGACTGTGTCCAGAGAAGGGCAATGAAGTTGGTGAAGGGTTTGGAGCACAAGCCCTATGAGGAGAGGCTGAGGGAGCTGGGGTTGCTTAGCCTGGAGAAGAGGAGACTGAGGGGTGACCGTCTTGCTCTCTACAACTACCTGAAGGGAGGTTGTAGCCAGGCAGAGGTTGGTCTCTTCTCCCAGGCAGCCAGTACCAGAACAAGAGGACACAGTCTCAGGCTGTGCCAGGGCAGGTTTAGGCTGGATGTTAGGAAGAAGTTCTATACAGAGAGAGTGATTGCCCATTGGAATGGGCTGCCCCTGGAGGTGGTGGAGTCACCTTCATTGGAGGTGTTCAGGAGGAGACTTGATGGGGGTGCTTGGTGCCATGGTTTAGTTGTTTAGGTGGGTTGGATTGGTTGATAGGTTGGACACGATGATCTTGAAGGTCTCTTCCAACCTGGTTTATTGTATTATTGTATTATTATTATTATTGTATTGTATCAAGCAGAACCTACTTTTCATAAACCCATGCTGACTGGGCCTGATGCCCTGGTTGTCCTCTATATGGTTCATAATGGCACTCAAGATAATCTGTTCCACAACCTTCCCTGGTCAGACTGACAGGTCTATAGTTCCCTGGATGTTCCTTTAAGCCTTTCTTGTAGATGGGTGTCACATTTGCTATCTTCCAGTCCACTGGGCCCTCCCCTGATAGCCAGGACTTATGGTAAATAATAAAAAGTGGCTTGGTGTGCACATCTGCCAACTCTTTTAGTACTCTTGGGTGTAGCCCAGTGAGCCTCAGAGACTTGTGTGTGTCTAAGTGGTGTAGCATATCACTGAACATCTGCTCTTTAACTGTGATCACCTCATTCTGTTTCCCCTCTCTGTGTCCCAGATTATGGAGCTGGGTGTCCAGGGAACCACTAATTCTGCTGCTAAAGGCTGAGGCAAAGTAGGCTTTAAGAACCTTAGCCTTTTCCTCAGCCTTTATTACCATGTTTCCTCCTCCATCTAATAATGGATGGAGATTCTCCCTAGTCCTCTTGTTGTTAATGTCTATAGAACATACTTTATTACCCTATAGAACATACTTTATTACCCTTAGTGGCTGTAGCTAGGTTGAGTTCTATCTGGGCTTTAGCTCTTCTAATTTTCTTCCTGCATAGCCTCACTACATCTTTATAGTCCTCATGGGAGACCTGTCCCCTCTTCCAAAGCTCATAGGCTCCTCTTTCATTCCTGAGGTCCATCCAAAGCTCCCTATTCATCCAGGCCGGCCTCCTTCTCTGCCAACTCCCTCTTTTTTTATTTTGGCACATGGGGACAGCCTGCTCCTGTGTATTTAAGACTGGACTCTTATAACCTTCAGGACTGCCTCCCAAGTAACTTTGTTAATCAGTCTCCTGAAAAGATCAAAGTCTGCCCTTCAGAAGTCCGAGGTGGAAGTTACTTCCCCAAGGATTGACAACTCAATCATTTCATGATCACTGTCCTAGGCAGCCTCCAACCTTCACTTCCCCCCAAAAGTTCTCTGTTCACAAGAAGCAGGTCCAGGAGGGCACCTTTCCTGGTTCTCCCTCACCAGTTGGGTCAGAAATTCATCTTCTACACACTCCTGGAACCTCTGGGACTGTTCTCTCTCTGCTGTGTTTTATTTCTAGCAGACATCTGGGAAGTTGAAGTGTACCCTAAGAGAGAGGAGTAACAATCGTGAAATCTCCCCCAACTGCTTATAAAAAATTTCATCTGTTTCTTCATCCTGGTGGGGTGGTCTATAACAGATTCTCAGCTCAATATCAGCCTTGTTTGCTTTTCCTCTAATTCTTACCCATAGTGACTCAACCCTATCATCACATTCATTAATTTGCACATATTCATATATCTCCCTAACATAGAGGGCCACATCCACCACCTCTTCTGCCTCACCTATCCCTTCTGAAAAGTTGGTAGCCGTCGATTGCTGCACTCCAATTTTGGGGATCATCCCATCAGGTTTCCTTGATGGCTGCTATATCATAGTTTTTCCTGTTGCACAACAGCCTCCAGATCTTCCTGGTACAGATGCACTTCATCTGGGATAATGGTCCTGCCACATTTTTGGTTGCTTCAAAATTTCAAACCTCCCAAGGAGCTTACCGTTTTTGCTGCCACTTGGATCACCATCCCTCACCCCCACTGAGACAGCAGACTGAAGAACTGTACCAGTACACTGCCCCACGAGCACCAGCACACTGTGCCCAGGCTCCTCTCAGACAAGCCTGGTATCATACCAAACCCCCTTCAAATCTAGTTTAAAGCTCTATGAGACCTGCAAATTCTTTTCCCAGTATTGTGTCTATTTTAGACACCTAACATTTTAATTCTTCTCTTTTGGCACTAAAGCTGCATTACTGAAGTGGGAGTAGGCAACTTTTTGAAACAACAGCTTTTAACCTTTTAAGTTTAGAGAGATTTTCTGTGTGTTTCCTCACTGTTTTTTAAACTCTGAAATTATGCTGATACTTATTAACTGTCTTAACAGAAATTCTTTGACAGAAACTACACAACTGGGAAACTAGTTAATGAAATGCAAGGTCTTCTGTATTTTCTTGTATTGGTGCTATTCTGGTATACCTTGATCAACTGCTGCAGGGCTTCTTTGTCCAAAGGAAAAAAATCCAACAAACCAACAAACAAACAAACAAACAAAAAAAACCCCCACAAAATCAAACAGACAAAAAAACCCCAAAACCAACAAAACCAAACCCACCAACCCCTCACTGAAAAAGTCCAATAGACAGCAGAAAGACTAAATGAACAAATCTTGCTCTCAACCAACAACACTGAATATTGATAACACCCTTAATGATCCTGATGGATCACATAGACACACTCTCTGGGATCAAGACAAGTGACTTGTATGCACTTAAAGAAAAAATCTTTTAATATATCTTTTTTTTTTTAATAGTGGAAGATGAAAAGATGCTAAGCAATTTTTAATGGGAAGCAGAATCAACAGTCAAGGGGTTTTTATACAGTTTTAAGATCAATTTATACAGTCATAGAATGGCTGAAGGTTCCGCTGAAGGTGCCTCTGAATGTCATGTTGTCCAAACCTCTGCTCAGAGTCAATAAAGGACCTGGATCAGACAAACTATTAATACCTTTGAGGATAAAGATTTCTCAGCATTTTTTGAACAACCTTATCTAATACTTGATCACCATTGGAGTAAAAGGAGAAGTTTTTATATTTAATTTCCCTTTGCGCCCATTGCCTCTTGTCCTTTTGCTGAGCACCGGCGATATGAACCTGTGCTCCCTTATTCCCTTCTTTCAAGTATTTATACACATTGACAAAATTCCCTGAGGCTTCTCTTTCCCCAGATGACTGGGCTCAACTCTTTCAGCCTCTTTTTATATGTCCAGTGTTCCCATTCCAGTCATCTTCATGGCCTTTAACTGGACACTTTCCAGTATCTTGATATGACTCTTGTATTGGGCTGGACACAGCACTCCAGTTGTGTCTAATCAGTGTTGGCAACACTCTTTCTAATACACCCAAGGATGCAGTTAACTGCCTTTGCCAGAAAATCTTATTGCTGGTTCATCTTTAGCTTGTTACTCACCATGATTCCCCTTTCTTTTTCTGCCAAGTGCTTTCCAGACAGTTGTCCCACAGTCTGCATTGGTGCACAGTGTTTTACCTCTTGAGGTGCAGGACTTGGCATTTCCCTTGTTGAATTTTTTAAGGTTGTCCTTTTTTCATTTCTTCAGTCTGTTGAGGCCCATTGAAACACAGCACAACCATGCGGTCTATCAAGTAATCCTTCCAGTTTTATACCATCTGCAAGTTCAGTATAATAATAATGAGGGTCCACTCTGCTCAGTTGTCAAGTATTGATTGCTGGGGTCTTCTGCTAGTGAATGGCCCTTAGAAACATTTTTACTGCCCAGCGTAGCCCTCTGAAAGTGGTAGTTCAGCCAGTTTTCAGTCCATTTCACTGCCCACTTACTCAGTGGTCTGCCACTGAGCATGTATTTCCTATATATTTTTGCAGCACTCATTACTTGGAAATCCTTTTAGTCCTTCCAGTTTCTTCACTTATTATTCTCAGGAAGACATTTTTTGTGGAATTTCCTGGAAGTCTTTCCATTGTTGCCCCTTTTATGATGACCATTCAGAAGGTGGTGCCACTAATGTACTCAAGATTCTGAAACATCTGTGATGTATATTCTACTGGTAATACCTCATAATAGTGCCTCACATCCTAGGCAGGCTTCATTGTGGCTTCACTTCCCTGATCATGTTAAGCAGTAAATCTTGATCATATGAAGAGTTACAGGAAATAAAGGTGCCATCCCAAGTTTTGTATGCTGCATCAGCTCCCTCCAGCTATTTGAAGCACAACAATAATATACTTTTTGGAGCAGAACATATAGCAGCTGAAATACAATGTCCATACTCTTGCTAAAAGCACTAGGGCTTAGTTTCTACTGGAGGTGTAAATCCCCATGGGAGCTTTAGGCTAATGCCTAGGAAATTTTCCACAGACTGAGTAGAAAGCAGTAGAATGTAAATAAATTACCATTGGATGCCAAAGAAAAATAATGATAAAGTCTAAATAATCCCAGTGGTGTGATGACTAACATTAAGTTAGTTATATAAACTAACTTTTTCTCTTTCTTGGCTTCTTTGTTCTAGCAGATACTAGCTGGTTGCTTCTGTTGGCTTGCTGACCTTGGCTGTGTACTAAAAAGTTACTTTTGGCTTTTCCCCTCTTTTTTTCCCCCCTTGTTTGGCAGGGGGAAGAGGGGGAAGCTGTTGATAGCCCCCTGGTTTTGTCCATGGGGGTTCTTGTGTTGGTTATAAATTGTAGCTACATGTAAACATTGCATTTCATATTTCTAGACTTTAGTCTGCTTCTCCATTTATTTCCATCTGAGCTGGTCTGGCAAATTTTATTTTGGGGGGTAATTTCAACCCACCACACTACTGCTGCAAGTGTTACTCCTTTAGATAATGAGAAGCATATTATATTCCCCAAACCTCTGCTCATTCTAGTCTCCCACATGAAATGTCAGTCACAGAAGAGTGTGCAGATACTCACTTCCCATGAAAGTTCTAATCAAATTAGTAAATGAGATTGACATGGTTTCTTTCTTTAGAACTGGATTTATTAATTGTTATGTCACTGCTTACCTCAAATAACCTCAGTAGGAACATGCAACTCAGAATCTCCAAGAGACCTCTCAACTAACTTTCAAGGTGTGATTCATTCCATGGCAAACTTCTTATGGCAAGTTGCAGGTGTGTGAAGTCTGTTTAAAACTAAGATGACATTAAAACTGTCTGTCTGTGATCTAGCAGTAAAATGATTAGTCTCCATTAGTCATCAACTAATTGCTCCCTGTATTTCATGTTTCCATGTCCAATTTGGAGGTAGGTACAACAGCAGATGAATGAGTATGGCCTCATAAGGCAAATACATAAAACCCAGTCACTCCTTTATGTACTTAAATTTATTTGCAGAAACTAAGTTTTACCATTCACATTAGGAAACCCCTGTAAACTAAAAACTTTTAAAAGAACAGTCAACGATAGAGAGTAAAGCAGAAAGAAAGGGCTAAGGAAACGTCAGAAGGCTGTGAATGAAAAGAAACATTAAGACTTCATACAAAAGTAATCTATCTTGTCCTGTCTTCTGAGCATGTGAGATTTTTGGGAGGTAGACAGATTTCTTGCAAGTAAAGGGCACATCTTTGCTAGATTGAGATAAGTGATATCTCTGCTCATCAAATAGAGAGGTCAAAGGCATTAGACTTGTTCACATCTGCATTCAAAATTCTAGGTAAAACAACCGTGTCCCAACATATAATTTTCTCTAAGCATTTACTCCCTTTGTATTTCCTACCTTCTCCATTGCTGTCTTCACCCAGAGCTGGTGAAAAAAATCGCCCAAGTACAGGACTCATGGCTGCCTGGTCTATGGGCCTGGTCCTACATAGAGACACACCAGTACTTTTAAATTTCCCTTATTCCAATCGGAGCTCAGATTGCTGGTTTGGAGCATGCCACATTCCACTGACAAAGCCATCAGTGGCAGCTACACCTCTCATGTCCATCTCTGTTTCTCTGGGTTTAAGAACCCAGAGCAGATATCAAGGCTGTGACATATATGGCTCAAGTGTGTGACATGAAACAGTCACAGACATGGCAACCTCACAGTCTTACACCATAAAAACACGTGCCAGGTGAGCAAACAGGTTGGTAAGTAAACACGAAAAAGTCATATCTGGACATTACTTATAGACAGTACCTGCTTACCTCACAGGATGGTATCAGAATACATCAGAACATACAAGAAATTCTCCATGTAGAACCATCATTTACTTCTAAATTATAGCCCATCCCAAATATGTAGAAAGTTATTGATTGGGATGTTAGGATAGAGATGTAATGCATGTCTAAAATCTATTATAGGAAAGGTGTCCTTTTATTTTAAGGGAGGGGGAGAAGAAATTAAATTAATTTTCTCATAGCATTTTTACCAAGAAAAGAGACTATTCCATATTTGCTGATGAGTCACAATCTCCAGAATTATAGCAAAATAAAACTCTAGAGAAGACAAGTGATGAGCAAATCCAACTACCACACTGTAGTACCTCTATTCACTACCATAATACAAGCATATAATGCCCACAGCATCCTTTATAGTCACAGGGGAAGTTGTTGGAGACACAGATTCCTTTGTGAAAAAATGACATTTATACTGGGTCAGAGTAAACAGTCTCTTCTTCCTCCCTCCTCCCTTGGCCTTGTGAGGGGCAGTGTATGTGGCACATAAAAAAAAAAAAAGAATAATTCACATAATGCCTTTTTTATATCAGTAGGTCTGTTCTTGGTGTAATATGACTAATAGGCTATAATGCCCTACTCTAACAATGCTTCAGATAGCATGATAAAACATGAGTCCACAAGCTCAGTACAAACAATTATATGGTCTTCCTTGTAGACCAATAATCCTCTTGAAATGTATTGTCTAGTATGCAGCTGTGGTGGTTTGGCTCTGGCCTGGAGGCCAGATGCCCACCAAAGCTGCTCTATCACTCAACCTCTTAAGTGAACAGGGGAAGAAGGGAAAGAAAATATAACAGAAGGCAGGAATAGGATAGGAGCAATTTTAATAACACTAATAAGCACACAGCAATAGACCACACAGATGCAAACAGGCAGAGAGGGCTCTCTAAGCTTGGTGGTTCCTTGGGAGGATAAACACCACGGACGAATCCCCACACTTCCTTCTTTCACTTCATTCTTATACCTGAGCTGACATCATATGGTATGGAATACCTCTATGGCCAGTCTGAGTCAGCTGGCTCAGCTGTGTGCCCTCCCAAGATTTTGCCCACCCCTCAATGTACTCTTGGGGCAGGGAAATGTTGAAAGGACACAGCCTGGATACTGGATTCAGCAGTAGACAAACCACTGCTGTGTTATCAACTACTGCTGCAAACCCCACAGCACTAGAAAGATGCTGTGAGGAGAATTAACTCCAGCTCAGTTCAACGCAATACAGCACCAATGCTCTTGTAACAGGTAATTTATAAACAAAGAATAGAATGTCACTACACCAGTGCATTAACTAGGATCCAGTCCCAAAGAGATATGGGGTTCTGCAATTCTAGCATTACTGGAAATAACTTCAGTTTATATCTCTATAAACAGTTTTCTGAACTTCCCTGAATAAGGAGTCACAATTTCCCCATGGCACTTCAGCAAATACAGTTTCAGTTAGGGTTGGAAGGGACCACAAGGATCATCCAGCTCCAACCCCCCTGCCATGGGCAGGGACATTCTACACTAGATCAGGCTGGACAGAGCCTCATCCAGCCTGGTCTTAAACACCTCAAGGGATGGGGCCTCAACCACCTCCCTGGACAACCCATTCCAGGGCCTCACCACCCTCACGGTGAAGAACTTCCTCCTCGCATCCAGTCTGAATCTCCCCACCAGTTTAATCTTCTGCAAGGCATTTCAAAATCCCTTGCAAGTGTACTATTCAGAGGTTATACTAATTTCAGTTTCTCTTTAATGTGTAAACATTACAACAAATCACAGAATAGTTAGGGGTTGGAAAGGGATCCCTGAAGATCATCTAGTCCAACTCCCCCTGCTGTAGTAGGATCACCTAGACTAAATTGTCCTCTTTGGCTTTGGTTTCCAGGCCATTCTAATTCCAATGACTCAGACTGTGGGGAAACCATGTGATGTCACAGATAGAAATGTTGGTCTTATTGATTCAAAGATTAAAGTAATGCTGAGCCTGCTCTCTGTGAGACACCTTGGACTCAAAATTCTTAGGTGTTTGTTGCAGAATGAATACAGCCACGTGATGGGTAAGCTGGCATGGGTGTGCAGAGAGAGGATGTGCATTTATACTGGTAATATGACCAAGGGGGAGCACAGAAATAGGGCAAAGGGAAGAAGTAAAGGCAGAAGGGAGCTCTTTAAGTTTTCCTCAACTTTCTTTTCCCATTAAATCTAAATATATGCTGAAATAATTTAAAGACTGTGCATTTGCTCTGTAACATTTGATTAAGGAAGTAGATTTATTTGGAGATCCAGAGAAATATGTATTTTCCTCACCCATGGAAGCAGAGCTATGATGAGCAAGGATATGCTCAAAAGATGCTAAATACAGTATAAAGAACTCAGTGAAACTAGAAAAATAAAACTGAAAGCATGATATCAACTCCTCCTTATTTCCCCATACCTGTCTTTAATATTTCCTGTTTACAAATAATCTGTAATAAAGAAAAGCCCAAAGTGAGGATGGATTCATTCTGTAGAAGAAAGCAACAATGCAAATCTGATTTAAAAAAAAATCTCTGAAAAAATAATCTATGGAATAATGAAGTATTTTTTGTTGAAATTATGTACAATTAAAATACCTTTATCCTCTTTTTGTCCTGTAAATCAATCTCTCTGTAAAATGTGGAAAGATGATCCCACCCAACTGTTAAGAGATCGTACATTAGCACAGAAAAGGGTTGTGCAGCTAACACAACATCCTACTTGCCAAGATCATCTTGCTCTAATTTTCCTGTCAGCAAAGCCACTTTGTAGAACTATCAACTTGGGATTTGTTTACTTGATTTTTTTTTCCCAGCAATTTCATATTTTTTATATTCTTTGGGGCTTTGTCCAGTCCCAAAGCACTCAAAATTCAGCTGAAAACACAATAAACTAAACCAAATCAATGCATGAGTGGCCACAAATGTCACATTGCTTATCTTCCACTGTGAAAGAGTAAGCAGCTGCAGGTTTTTAACAAGGAGGAAAAACAGAGCTCTATTATTATTCCTGTGCACACTTTGTTATTCCACTTAGCAGCTGATTTTGGAAAATGAAAGAAATAGAACTGATCTGATGTCTTTCCTCTCAAGATCAACTCACATCCTTCCCTAGGGCAGGAAGAGCAGGTGAATAGGACACAGGACATTTGCCACTTCTACAGCTTCAATTATCTAGCTTATTCCATGGCTTCTTTGAGAACAACAGTAACAGATTCCAGCATTGTAATTAGTTCAGCAGAGAAGTGAAGAGGAGAGAATCTGCTGAGGCATTTTTTCATAGGCACACTGAGCATTCAAAACTCCTTTCTGCAAAGGATTGCTTTACTGACTCAATGAGTAGATCTGTAGGGAGCAATTGTTTCTTCAGATGCATGGTTTGTCCTCACATGGAGAAAAGCAAGTTACATCTGGCTTGATAAAGAAATGCTGGACAGAAAGGAAGGACAAGCTGGAGAGAATGCTAACAAAACAGAAAAAGCAATCTGAAAAGGCAGACATGCAGCAGATTCTGGGAGCCAGAGTCCTGTGCTCCAAAAAGGCATGTTAAGGAAATTATTTTATGCCATGTTGACACTAGAGACCCTTCCTTTCCCTCCCCTCCCCTCCCCTCCATTTTCAGTTCCCTCAGCAGCTGCAGGATAAGGTCAGAAAAGCTTTACATTTTCTATCCTCCAGTCCACTGCTGAATCATCTAAGGTGCCCTGTCCCTTCTACCTGAATCCAGCTCCCATATATTGACAGAAGAAGAATGATGTGGTAAGGACCTGGTAACCTGCTACTGTCCTCTCAAAATAAGAACTATGGTGAATGTTGTCTTAGGTACATTATGTATGCCTCAACCTTGAGGTACACCTAGTTATGAACCAGAAAAAAGTAGTCTTGGTGTCTAAAAAATGGTTGCTGCAAATGTGATTCCATGCAATAAACTAAGGTAAGGAATAAGGGCAAGACAAAGCCACAGACAACATCTTTCAAGCAAAGTGCTGACATCTGTTCATTGCCAGGCATATTTTTGGAAGTCTGAATTATAAAGGAAGGATGTAAGTGATAAATGTACATGCATACGTGAACTCTGTAGTCTTCTGCCACCAATAACAAACTCACAGGTGAAGGAATTGGCTGGCATGAAAGCAAGGGTTAGTAGAAATGTAGGCTCTTAAGACTCTATTCCCGACTCTGCCAGATCCTTGACATTGTCTTTACCTTTTTTCCATTATGATTGTGAGGTGCTATGATGCAGTGATGCTTGTGTATGTGCAATGACATTCTGTCATGGCATTTGTGATTCTAGTGACTTGTCACAGTATCAAATCTGTATTTCTTCCTGAGGTGTATAATTGCTTTGCTGAGCTTCCACTCCAAGGGTGATATTCAATACAAGCTACTGCAGATGTCAGGTGCTTCTTCCCAGCTCTCAGCTCAGCAGTGGTGCCTGCAAACCCAACACCTGCAGGGGAAAGCCGAAAACATGCTCATTACAGGATCACAGGATTGAAAGATACATGTAGAGATATTCAAGTCCAACCCCCCCTGCCAGGGCCAGACTGCAGATCTAGTGCAGGTCACACACGAATGCATCCGGACAGGTCCAGACCCTGTCTTCTGTCCCTTAATGATCCTTGTAGCACTCTGTTGAACTATTTCAAGTAGATCTCTCTTGAACCAGGGAGCCCCAAACTGGAAGCAATATTTTAGGTGGGGCCTCACCAGGGCAGAGTAGAGGGGGAGGAGAACCTCCCTTGATCTGCTGGACACACTCAATGCACCCCAGCATCCCATTGGCCTTTTTGGCCACAAGGGCACATTGCTGACCCATGGATAACTTATTGTGCACCAGGAATCCCAAGTAGTTCTCCACAGGTCTGCTCTCCAGCAGATCACCTCCTAACGTGTACTGGTGCAGTTTATCATTCCTTCCCAGATGCAGGACTCTACCCTTATCCATGTTGAACCTCATTACCTTCCTCTCTGCCCAGCTCTCCAGTCTGTCCAAGTCTCGCTGAATGGCCTCACAGCCTTCAGGTGTATCAGCTAAGCCTCCCAGTTTGGTCTTGTCAGCAATCTTGCTGAGCATACACTCTATCCCCTCATCAATGTCAGTAATGAAGATTTTGAACAGGACTGGACCCAGCACTGATCCCTGGGGCACCCCACTAGTTACAGACCTCCAGCTGGACTTGGCTGAAATAATTTAAGACAAACAAATAACTTCAAACACTTCCGCATGATGTACGGTAGCCACAGAACAATGTTTCTTACTCCCTAGACAATTGTTTTTAGATACCTTTCCCCTGAACCCTCCTTGTTCAGCAAAGGACATTGCAACTGCAGTGGTGCAGTATTAAGAAACTGAGTATCCCTTTTACAGAATACAGAATTGTGATCATTTAACCCAACCACATTAAACAAAACATGACTAAATTCAGTCAGAGAAGCAAATGAAGCTGTATTTTACAAGCAATAATGGAACAAAATGAATATGTACAAACATATACAGTATTTACAATATTATACAGGTATGTACAAAAAAAAAGCAAACAGCATAGAAATCCTCCTTGGGTAGGAGGATTCCACCTTGCCTGCCCCCCCAACCCCTCCCTCCCTTTACCCTCTAGTTAATTAGAAGAAAAGAGAATAGGAGAAAATGTTAGATGGATGTTTAGTTAGATCAAAGCGTTGTTAAGAAGTTAGTATTGCTTATCTCAAGGCCTTAGATATCTCCTTTGCAAAGCAGACATGCCAGCAGAAAGCGATGGAGAGAACAGAATGATGAAAGAATGTAAGATTGTAAAACTACATCCCACTCAGCTGACCAATGAAATTAGTTTAGAATTATCATTCTTGATTTATTTTTACACCCAAATATTCAGCCAGAGAATTTGCAGCTATCTTTCTTAAAGGCACAGCCTGAAACTATCACAATCCACCCCTTTTAAACAATTTCATTGGCTGTTAGTACTGTCCATCTAATCTAAAACAATATCTACAATTCATAAGTAAAATTCACAGTCCATTCTGGTTGTCCTCAGATGTATCATAGTATCGTAGTGTCATAGTATCAGTCAGGGTTGGAAGAGACCACAAGGATCATCTACTTCCAACCCCCCCTGCCATGGGCAGGGACACCCTACACTAGAGCAGGCTGGCTAAAGCCTCATCCAGCCTGGTCTTAAACACCTCCAGGGACGGGGTCTCCACCACCTCCCTGGACAACCCATTCCAGGGTTTCACCACTCTCATGATGAAGAACCTCCTCCTCACGTCCAGCCTGAATCTCCCCACCTCCAGCTTCATTCCATTCCCCCTAGTCCTATCACTACCTAATAGCCTGAGAAGTCCCTCCCCAGCCTTCCTGTAGGCCCCTTTCAGATACTGGAAGACCACAATGAGGTCACCTCGGAGCCTTCTCTTCTCCAAGACAAGATGTAGATAATTCAGAAGTCCAAGAAAAATCAGGAAACAAGAAAAACAGAAAACAGTTTGTCTCTTCCCAGACGAAGAGAAGAAAAAGAAATCAGGGACTCTCAGTTGACTCAGGACACAAAGTTCTCAGGGTTTGTGCACTGTAGATTCTTCATGGATTCGCCTTTTGGGCACGATGTATCTGTACAACAACTTAAACTCTCTCAGCTAAAGTTAGATTTCTTTGTGGAATACACTGAATTTCACCATTCTCTTGCATTACCCAGTAAGTGTGACTGGGACCTTCAGCAGGAAGCACCCCTCAAACCAGTTTGACCTTTCCTGAAGGAGAAAATACCCAGTTTTGCTTAATGCATTCTTTTCTCTAACAAAAGGAACTGTATCACCTTATACTTTCTGTAGCAAATCTGAGTGTGCAGGTCCAGCTTGATTCTCTGAACCTCTACTATATACCAGCCAGGTTCATTGTGCTAGGTGTTTCTCCCGGTATTTCAAAGATCCACCCCCCATGGCTTTAAGAGTGGTCTTCAGCAAACCATTATAGTGTTCAATCTTCCCTGCAGCTGGTGCATAGTAGGGAATGTGGAATATCCACTCAATGCTGTGCTCTTTGGCCCAGTTCTTTACAAGATTGTTTTTGAAGTGAGTTCTGTTGTCTGACTCAGTTCTCTCTGGAGTTCTGTGTCTCCACAGGATTTGTCTCTCCAGACCAAGAATGGTGTTGCCTGCAGTTGCATGTGGAACTGGATAAGTTTCCAACCATCCAGTGTTTGCCTTTACCATAGTCAGCACATACTGTTTACCAGAACAAGAACAAGGTAGAGTGATATAGTCAATCTGCCAAGCTTCACCATACTTGTACTTGGACCATCAGTCACCATACCACAAGGGCTTGATTTGCTTTGCCTGCTTAATAGCAGCACAAATGCCACAGTCATGGATGACTGGCATGATAGCACCCATGGAACCTATCACAAGAATACAGAACTAACCAGGTTGTAAAAGAGCTTCGAGATCACCCTAAGTCCAACCTATCACCCAACACCATCTAATCAACTAAACCATGGCACCAAGTGCCTCATCCAATTTCCTCTTAAACACCTCCAGTGATGATGATTCCAGCACCTCCCCAGGCAGCCCATTACAATGGCCAATCACTCCTTCTGTGAAGAACTTCTTCCTCACCTCAATTCTAAAATTCCCCTGGCACAGCTCAAGACTGTGTCCTCTTGTTCTGGTGCTGGTTGCCTGGGAGAAGAGACCAACCCCCAACTGGCTACAGCATCCCTTCGAGTACTTGTAGAGAGCAATAAGGTCACCCCTGAGCCTCCTCTTCTCCAGGCTAAGCAATCCCAGCTCCCTCAGCCTCTCCTCATAGGGCTTGTGTTCCAAATCCCTCACCAGCTTTGTTGCCCTTCTATGGACACGTTCCCACAAGTCAACATCATTCCTAAACTGAGGGGCCCAGAACTGGACACAGGACTCAAGGTGCGGCCTAACCAGTGCTGAGTATAGGGGCACAATGACTTCCCTGCTCCTGCTGGCCACACTATTCCTGATGCAGGCCAGGATGCCATTGGCCTTCTTGACCACCTGTGTACACTGCTGCCTCATGTGCAGCCTACTATCAACCAGTACCCCCAGGTCCCTTTCTACCTGACTGCTCTCCAGCCACTCTGACCCCAGCCTGTAGCACTGCATGGGGTTGCTGTGGCCAATGTGTAGAACCCGGCACTTAGATATGTTAAATCTCATGCCATTGGACTCTGACCATCTGTCCAGCCTGTCAAGTTCCCTCTGCAGAGCTCTCCTACCTTTTGTTTGGTATGCTCAGCTCTCACAGAAACTGATTTCTGGAGGGCTCCCAGAGTCAGAAGCTTGTTTTTACCTTTATACCAAATAACAGTTACTAATATGGCACAGCGTATACACTTAAATTTATAGTAGATCAAGTATTTTTCTGGTGTGGTCCCCTTTATCTGCTCTGTACACAGAAGTAAGTTGAGTCAGCTTTCATTGCTTCAAAACCTTACCAAAGCAGAGCTGCAAGTGCTTTTTTTGGGTCTTTCCCAAAATACAAATATAGTAGTAATAAAAATATAGAAGGCATATGGTGGGCTTGTCTCTGGAGATGCAGCTGATGCTAAGGAACATGTAGATATATAATTTTTCTTTCCGATGGAGATGTGTTTATTTTTTGGGGCTATGTGAAAACTAGTGGTTTCTTGTTCCGAGTCAGAGTTCACAAAATTGTGTGGTAATGAAATAGTCATTATCCTGTATCTGATAAAAGTAATATCCTAGCCAACATAAGGTTTAGAAAGCATTTAACTACTATTTCATCTATTTTAAACTGCTTGAAGTTTGCAAAAACCTGAGAAACAGCAACAGTGTTGTTAATACAAATGTTACCTGTTTCTGAAACTTTTTGGACTAAAGTAAGTTAGAAATAAATCCTGAGGTATTACAGAGATTTTAGTAGCATGCATTTGAAATAGTCATGGAAGGAGAAAGGGGTACATCAACTACGCTCTGGCACCAAAGTTTTAAAGGTTAGTTGCTTTTCCCAACTCCCACCAAACAAGATATTGTTCAGCTATTATGAAAGAGAGAGGTAGTGGAGTTTGAACAAAAGTAGCACAGCATTCATTTGCAATTGGTTTCTGCCACAGCTGTATGAAAGGAAGAGACACAGCAGAGATGTCAACCAGTAGTTTGTTTTGCCTGATGCATTAAAAAAAATTCATTACTTGCTCATCTCAGCAAGTCTCTTACCCGCTGAATGCTACAGAGGTCAAGTGGAGTTATCTCCTGCATGAGTACTGGCTGCTCAAACACCAGAGGTAGGAGCTTAGCTCTCATGCTGTTCCATCTGAAACAATGATATTTGGGTCTTTGTTTATCAATCTGATGGCTATGAGTCAATACTTTTCTCTCTCCCCTTTTCAAATGGCCTGCAAACAATTATCCAGATGAGCTAGCTTCCCTCTGTTGATGGAGAACTCTGGGTGGATATCATTTTGTGTTACTCCAGTAGAAGAGGTGAGCTGTACAACTTGTCTACTTGCATAGCCGTAGATAGAAAATTAAAGTTGTGTATGGACTAAGCTGATAACACTGACTGGAATCCAAATGGAAGTCAGCATATTCTAGTCTCTCTTTAATAAGTGCATCTAGAGATAGTTATCAAGAGATCACAGTATCACAGTATCACCAAGACTGGAAGAGACCTCAAAGATCATCGAGTCCAACCTGTCACCACAGACTTCATGACTAGACTGTGGCACTGAGTACCACATCCAATCCCTTTTGAATACTTCCAGGGGTGGTGACTCCACCACCTTCCTGGGCAGCCCATTCCAACGGCAAACGACTCTCTCAGTGAAGAACTTTCTCCTCACCTCAAGCCTAAACTTCCCCTAGTGCAGCTTGAGACTGTGTCCTCTTCTTCTGGTGCTGGTTGCCTGGGAGAAGAGACCAACCCCTTCCTGGCTACAACCACCCTTCAGGTAGTTATAGAGAGCAATGAGGTCGCCCCTGAGCCTCCTCTTCTCCAGGCTAAACAATCCCCTGCTCCCTCAGCCTCTCCTCATAGGACTTGTGCTCAAGGCCTCTCACCAGCCTTGTTGCCCTTCTCTGGACACGTTCAAGTGTCTCGATGTCCTTCTTAAACTGAGGGGCCCAGAACTGGACACAGGACTCAAGGTGTGGCCTAACCAAAGCAGAGTACAGGGGCACAATGACCTCCCTGCTCCTGCTGGCCACACTGTTCCTAATGCAGGCCAGGATGCCATTGGCCTCTTGACCACCTGGGCACACTGCTGGCTCATGTTCAGCCTACTATCAACCAGTACCCCCAGGTCCCTTTCTACCTGGCTGCTCTCCAGCCACTCTGACCCCAGCCTGTAGCACTGCATGGGGTTGTTGTGGCCAAAGTGCAGCACCCGGCACTTGGCCTTGTTGAATGCCATCCTGTTGGACTGCCCATCTGTCCAGTCGGTTGAGGTCCCTCTGCAGGACCCTTCCATCCTCTAACTGACCAACATCTGCTCCCAACTTGGTTGTCATCTGCAAATTTGTTGACGACTGTCTCAATCCCCTCATTCACATCATCAATGAAGATATTAGAGAGGATGGGGCCCAGCAATGACCCCTGGGAGACACCACTGGTGACTGGCCTCCAGCTGGAGCTGGCACCATTCACCACCACTCTCTGGGCTCAGCCCTCCAGCCAGTTCCTAACCCAGCACAGAGTGTTGCTGTCCAAGCCACGAGCTGACAGCTTAGCCAGCAGTTTTCTGTAGGGGATGGTGTCAAAGGCCTTGCTGAAGTCCAGGTAGGCCACATCCACAGGCCTCCCTGTAGCTGAGAAATCCAGATAAGGATTAATGAATACGGTTAGGAATAAATGGAACTTGATCACTAGGCTGAAATAGGAGAACATGTTGGAATTGCATAATCATATTATCTTTTGCTGTGAACGGTGTGGCTTTTTAACTCACCCTTGGGTTTCCTCAATAACAACATTTTGTACAATAATAAACTGCCCTTCTTGAAATTTTTATTGTAGAGGCTATTTTTTTTCAGCTCTGTAAGTGCTGAGTTTATGTCATTATTAGGGAAAATAGTATTTGTGAAAAGTACAGAGAGAGATTAAATTTGGCATTCCTCTTTTAAATCATATTCTGTCTATCTGACAAAATGATGCTGATCTAAACTTTTTGCTGTTGATCAAATTTGGAAATAAATAACAGTTGATTTTTTTTCCAGTTTACATGGGTAACATGAACAAGTCTGATTGCATTTCACTGCAAACTATGGCAGTGATTAATAATATGGATTTCTTCTTAATACCAATAGTTCATTGTTTGAACTGTTTGAAGTCTGACTTTGGCATTTTGATAATTTTGGTGTGTAAGAAGCCAGAGGAAGATGGCAGTGATCATTAAAAACAGTGTATTATTGATGGCACTTCATTACTAGAAAACCATAGAGTAGTTTGGACTGGAAGGATCATCTAGTTCCAATCCCCTGCCATGGGCAGGGACATACTCTACTGGAATGGGTTGCTCAAGGCCAGTTTGGCTTTGAACACTTCCGGGGTTGGAGCCTCCACAACTTCTCTGGTTAATCTATTCTAGAGCCTCACTATCCTTGTGTTGAAGAATTTCTTCCTGATGTGTCATCCAAGTCTATCTTCTTTTGAAGATAGCTTGAAGCCATTACCCCTAATCCTAGCACTACAAGTACTTGTAAAAAGTCCCTCTCCAGCTATCCTGTAGGCCCCTTTCAAATAACGGCTATTTGAAGGCTGCTATAAGATCTCCCCAGATCCTCCCAACTCTCTTAGCCTTTCTTCATCGAAGAGGTGCCCCAGCCTTCTTATTATCCTTGTGGCCCTTCCCTGGACCAGCTCTAACTGTTCCATTTCCCTCTTGTGTTGGGGGCTTCAGAGATGGACAAAGTATTACAGGTGGTGTCTCAGAAGAGCAGAACTGAGAGGGAGAATCACCTGTCTTGACCTGCTAACCATGCTTGTTTTGATGCATCCCAGGATTTGGCTGTCTTTCTGGGCTGCAAGAGCACACTGCTGGTTCTTAGTGAGCTTCTTTTCAGTCAGCACCCCCAAGCCCTTCTTCTTAGTGCTGCTTTCATAGCTAGTTTATTCTGATCTCCAAGTATCATTAAATGAGTGCAGTTGAAGTATAAGCTTTTCTGAGGGTTGCATAACTTATCTACCAGTACACCTTATTGTGCTCCCTGGGTAAGAACTGAGCAATACTGAGGAAACAAATTAATTGGAATACAAATATAAATGTGTTTGAGGGTTTTTTTGCTTCTGTTTGTATTTCATGTTCTGGGCAAATAGTTAACTATAGTTCTCAAAATCCCCAAGGTGATTTAAAAAGAAAAAAAATCAACTTTGCTGCAAGAAAATTTAACCTTTCCTTGTCAGGAAAAATAGATGTGGCCTATGGCCTGATCTCATGATCCCAGCTGACATCTTTATTGTCAGAGTGGATCCTGAATTGTAAGAATTTACATATTTTGAGTTGGTTTGAGTCTTATAAAAGTGAAGTGTGATGAGTTTCCCTCTTCAGCCACTTCTGTTTCTGCATGCAGCCTGTCAGTGTCCAGTCTTGATAGCCAAGTTCTCCATCTCAAGATGTGCTGAAGTAGTGGAATTAAGTAGAACATAAGTATCTGAAAATACTTATCATAGTATATCAGTACATTCATGCAATGTACTTTTTGTTGACTTGGAATGGCAGGCTTTTCATAAGTAGTAATCATCTTTTAAAACATATTCTTCAATCAGGTTATTTTTTCAGTGGAAAATATGATTGTGGAAAATGGATTTTGATGTTTGGATGAATTCTTAACAGTGAGATTCAAAGAGGCTTTCAGCTGTGTGAGCTTATATTGAACTATTATCAGTTCAAGTTGTGTGGAATGTGTCAATATCATCAATAATACCCCTGTGTGAGATAATTCCCTGTACTCCATTGATTGTGGTCTTCTGGGCCTCTCAGTTTAGGAAGGATGTTGACTTGCTGGAACGTGTCCAGAGAAGGGAAAAAAAGTTGGTGAGGGGTTTGGAATGCAAGCCTATGAGGAGAGGCTGAGGGAGCTGGGGTTGCTTAGCCTGGAGAAGAGGAGAGTGAGGGGTGACCTTATTGCTCTCTACAACTACCTGAAGGGAGGTTGTAGACAGGCAGAGGTTGGTCTCTTCTCCCAGGCAACCAGCACCAGAACAAGAGGACACTGTCTCAAGCTGTGCCAGGGGGGGTGTAGGCTGGAGGAAGTTTTACACAGAGAGAGTGATTGGCCTTTGGAATGTGCTGCCCAGGGAGGTGGTGGAGTCACCATCACTGGAGATGTTCAGGAGGATCCTTGATAGGGTGCTTGTTTGCATGGTTTAGTTGATTAGGTGGTGTTGGATGACAGGTTGGACACGATGATCTTGAAGGTCTCTTCCAACGTGGCCTATTCTGTTCTACTCTACTCTACTCTACTCTACTCTACTCTACTCTATTCTACTCTACTCTACTCTACTCTATTCTATTCTATTCTATTCTATTCTATTCTATTCTATTCTATTCTATTCTGCAGTTGCTTTGGAGTATTTTAAATTTCAGTAGAGTTCATAATTAAACAGCTCCTGATCTTTGCTCTTCTGTTCTGCATCACTGAAATAACAAGAGTGAACAGCAATCTCCTAAATAATGCTTTGAAGAGAGGTAAATTTGGCTTAAACTTATATCACTTGTCAGCTGAAATCAAAGCCATACTTCTCACTAGACTTCTGTGCTATTGCAATGCTGTTGGAGCTCCAAATACAAAAGAATAGGGAGCCTGTGAGAAACTTCTTTTACTGGATTTCACAGCATGCAGAACCTTTAATACACTGACATGTGCACAGCTCTTACTTCATTGCACAGGGAGTTCAGAGTAGACCTTCTGGGAGAACCTCAGCTGATGCCAGAAATCTGGATCTGCCTGATTCACATTAAGAAACAGCATAGGATTATTTCACACTGAAAGCAGGATCATGTTTTTCACAGAACTGTGATTGACCTGAAAAATGTCACCTAGAATGAACTAGCCATGGCTGTATGAAAATGCCTGCTCTTGCCAGAATTGTTGTCAACCACCTCTTCAGTCTGCAAAAGGGGTTAAATTCCTCTTGGAGTAGCTGCTTTTCTCTATGTCAGCAGAATAGTGACAGGTTATTGGTCAAAATTATTGCAGATTTGGCATCTATTTTTGCCACTTTCCAGTCTGAGTTGTATCAACACCTTGAATAGATTTTCAAGGCTTTGTGTGAAACAGTAGATGTGAAGAGATTCTCAGCATAAAAGTCCTGCAACATCTTCCTTTCAGTAAAGAGTTGGCATTTGAACCAGGTGTCAGTTTAAATAAACAATGTTTATGTTCCTTTTATGTTGTTGTTGCTTTTGTTTTTTCTTTTTGTTTCCCCCCCCTGTTATTTCTGCATAGACCAAATGACTTCTGGATTTGTTTTGAATTTGCAACAGTTTATCATTCAAGAGTTAAAAGAGCTGTATACAGTAAAATACATTCATTTTGTGGACTTGGTGCACCCAGCTTTCTTGTCCTGAAGTGCAGAACATCCACATCACATAATTTTAAAGTAATTTCCATTTGGTGTCCAAAATCTTTAGTCTTGTTTGAAAATCTTTGCTCAGAATCAAGATTTAATATGGAGAAAAAGCTGTAATCTTGAGGGAGAATGATGGGTTGGTTTGGTAATATGAAATGACTCTAAGCATTGAAGCATAGGCTTCAGCTCTTTTTTGTATAGCATGTATTAAATTAAAACAAATGAACAAAACCCCCTTAGAGTCAAACCTTAATCAACAGAAAATATTTATGATTATCCATAGCATTGCTGAAAATTTTCTGAGTGCCTTTCCATCCATGAGAATTCTATTGAAACAGCACTGAACCGATGTATTCCACAACAGTCTGTGACTGCTGACAGTCCCAGGGGATCACAGAAATGCTTTGGTTTGAAGAACCCAGGACATTTCATGCCAGTGTAAGCATAAAACCCATCAACTTTTCTGCAATACATTGCATAATAGATGAAGACAGTAAAGTCAAAGGCAGCCATTTTGACACAATTTTTGGAAAAAAATTATTTTCTTTGATAAGCAGGGTATCAAAACACATAATTTCTTGTCCTAAACTGGAAAAATAACAAAGCACCTGAAATTCAGCACCTGTTGCTTCAAAGCATTTTCCTTTTTGGTTATTCTCTATAAAATCACAACACTGACTTTCTGATTAGCCATCCCTGTATGGCAGTTTGCTGGAGGACCATATTCACAAGGAGGAATTGAGGGAAATTAAAGACACTACTTTCAGACCAGCACATCAAGATATATGCCCCTGTGGTCAAGAAGGCCAATGAGGTACCTCAACTTGGATAAGACCCCCAATAGGAACCTCTTCAAAAGGGCAGTTTCTGGCCGCACACTGTTGTATATGTTTGTGTGATAGCAAGACAGCTAGAACTGTTTGTTGTGAAGACAGTATTCCTCCTCCTTTACTTCCCTTGAAAATGCCTGAGACAGAGGAGAAACTTGCTAGCTTACATGTCCAGCTGAAAAATTGTCCTCGCATTTTATGGGAAGTAGGTATACTACTCCATGTCTTAACCATTTCTTAGCCAAGTCCTTGTGGATATTTTGTCACAGTTTCTGAGTTGGATGATTTCATTTCACAACTACTAGACACCATCTTTAAATGATTGTCTTCAGCCATGTCAGTAACCAGAAGTTTCTATCTCTGAACAACCAGAACTTTCCCTGTGGTCTTTCTTCCTTCCATTAGCAGCACTCTACACTCTACAAAGTCCTGCACTTTGGTCACAACAAGCCCATGCAGTGCTACAGGCCTGGGGAAGAGTGGCTGGAAAGCTGCTAGGTAGAAAAGGACCTGAGGCTGTTGGTCCACAGCCAGCTGAATATGAATAAATGGTGTTCCCAGCTGGCCAGGAAGGCCAGCATCATTCTGGTTTGAATCAGAAATAGAGGGGCCATCAGGAGCAGGGAGGTGATCATGTCCCTACACTCAGTTTTGGGCCCCTCACTACAAGGGAGAGATTGATCCGTGTGAAGCTGGTGAAAGGTCTAGAGTACAAGTCTTCTGAGGAGTAGTTGAGAGAACTGGCATTGTTTAGCCTGAAGAAAAAGAAGCTCAAGAGGATACCTTTTAGCTCTCTACAACTACCTGAAAGGACATTATAATAAGGTGGGTGTTGGTCTATGTTCCCAAGGAACATGTGGTAGGACAAGAAGAAACAGCCCCAAGTTGTCCCAGAGGAGATTTAGATTGGGTATTAGGAAAGGGCTATGAGGCACTGGAACAGGCTGCTTACATCAGTGGTTGAGTGACCACCTCTGGAGCTATTCAACAGACATGTAAACATGACACTTAATGACATGGTTCAGTGGTTGACTTGGTGTTAGGTTCACAGTTGGACTCAATGATCTGAAAGCTCTTTTTCAAGTTTCAAGGAATTCTCTTATTCTATTCTGTGATTCTACCTCTGTGTTGGCAAAGTGACACTCTTTCAAGGTTAGCTAGATGGTGGTTAATCAGCAATGAAACATACTGTGTGATCTGCTCTAGGTGGTCCAGCTCTGGCATGTGCGTTGGACTAGAAGATCTTTTGAGGTCCTCTCCCCTAACATTCTATCATTCTGTGATACTAAATACGTGTATGTATACACTGGATTATTTTCATCACATGGGAAACCAACACAGAGCACTTACAGGCTGCATCAAAAATGTCCACAGTATTCTTTGTCCTTTATAACTCCATCATTTTTTCTGTTGAATGATGAGAAACTAAGCTAGCAGGAATCTAATGAGCAGCAGAGAACTTGGACAAGCCAGCCATATCCTTCTCCATCCTTGGAAGAAGCAGCACCAGAGATTGGGAGACATCCCCTCTGAAGTCATAGTATCATAGTATCATAGTATCAGTCAGGGTTGGAAGGGATCACAAGGATCATCTACTTCCAACCCCCCTGCCATGGGCAGGGACACCCTACACTAGATCAGCTGGCCAGAGCCTCATCCAACCTGGTCTTAAACACTTCCAGGGACGGGGCCTCAACCACCTCCTTGGATCACCCATTCCAGGGCTTCACCACTCTCATGGTGAAGAACTTCTTCCTCACATCTAGCCTGAATCTCCCCACCTCCAGCTTCATTCCATTCCCCCTAGTCCTATCACTCCCTGATAGCCTGAAAAGTCCCTCCCCAGCCTTCTTGTAGGCCTCCTTCAGATACTGGAAGGCCACAATGAGGTCACCTCAGAGCCTTCTCTTCTCCAGACTGAACAGCCCCAACTCCTTCAGTCTGTCCTCATAGGAGAGGTGCTCCAGCCCTCTCATCATCCTTGTGGCCCTTCTCTGGACACCCTCCAGCACCTCCAGATCCCTCTTGTAATAGGGACTCCAGAACTGGAGGCAGTACTGCAGGTGGGGTCTCACCAGAGCTGAGTAGAGGGGGAGAATCACCTTCCTTGACCTGCTGGCCACACTTCTCTTGATGCAGCCCAGGACCTGATTGGCTTTCCTGACTGCAAGTGCATATTGTGAGCTCATGTTGAGCTTCTCGTCCACCAGTGGAAGTCCTTTCCTAGTTTATGGGATCTTTTCTCCTGGTTCTTCCCTAAGTGCAAGAACTGCAGTGCTTGAGAAATGAGAGTGACTTCCAGTGGTTCACTCTGCTTATCCTACAGCTGCTAGTCTTCACTTTCCCCCTACAGCACTGGTTCCATCTGTCTCTTCATGTGCTCTTCTGACAAAGCTGGAGGAAAACCTTATAATTAGTTCGTTTTTCAGTTATCCATTGCACGCAAAAGGCTCGCAAAATAAAGTTGCTGGGGCTTAGGTGTAACCTCTGTTTCAGACTCTGCAAATGTTTGCTGCTTGTGTGTGAAAGGGAAGGGTGCTCAGGAGGAAGGACAGCACTCCAGAGGGCTCTATGGGATAAGTGGCAGATTTGAACTTTTTGCTGGAGTTAAAACTTTTTATAGTATCACTTCTGCTCTCTGGCAGTGTCTAAATGTAGAATGGGGCAGCACAAAACTGTCTTTCCCACGGCCACCTGGTTTAGTCAGGGAGCATGGCCAAGGGAAAGCCATCTGAAATGACAAGCAGGTGGTTGCAAAATTTTTCATGGACTATTAAAAAATATACTCCCAGGAGGCTGATTTGTCTGCTTGTCCCTCTCCACATAAATTCACAATGAAGTTTTCCATGTGATAGGGGAAATAGGCAGAACAGAAACCCCACTGCTCCTGGAATAGCAGCCATACCATACTTGCTATCTTAGTCTGTTGACAAAATTATTCAAATTGATCTAAATAACTCCTAGATGCTTAATACACAAATCTATCATGCACTGAAGATTCATCACATCCTCATTGATTATTTTGTCTATCAATTCTAGGTGGCTCCACATCTTGGCTCTGTTGTATATGTTAAATGAGTAACCACTTCAGTTTTCAGTGAACTGCCGTTCCTCACACTACCTCTTCTTGTTACTCAGGAGGAAACTAACTCCTCCTATGCATTAATAGCAAGAAAATAATATTGCTGCAATATCTGAAGTGAAGAAAAATACCACTTTTTGTCTCAGTGTTCCTGTAATTTAGGTTTGAATGCCCTAGTCACACAGGATCTGGATTCTGGAATGAAACTCAGCAACTGTCCAAGCTATCATACTGTTTACTGCTGGAAAAATAGAAATAAAAGCTCACCAACTATGTGAGTTTTGATGTAGGTCTGACCCACTCACTATGTGTCAGGACTGTGCACTGGAGCCTACAAGACCAGGTTTTCTATTCAAGCAGAAGAAGAAATAAGTTGAAAAGATGTGGTATTCAGCTAGAACGAAAATGCTAATGCACAGTTCAGGAAGCTATTTAGGAAAGATGGAATTTAGTACATCCTGATTTTTCAGTTCTTGTTTTATACTGGAGTAGCAAGTTCTAACATGCATCAATAGACCAACATTGCCACAACTTGAAATCTATTTAGAAGTCACCTGTTAAAAGTCAACCTACTCTCAGCTCATCTGATTCTTCAGTGTATCTATTGTGCTTATGACATGAACACCCTAGCTGAATACATCCCTTTCAACTACCAGGTTACCTACATACAGAACAAAAGAATCTTCAGGGAGTATGAAAACACCCTCATAAAGGGCAGTTGAGCAACTATCATCCGTTTGATTATACAGTCAGCACGGCATCATTGCTCCAAAGAAGTGTGGGATTCCAGCACTGTTTAGATTAATTTTGGAAGTTTAGTCATGTGTTCCTTGACTTCTAACACACATCCACCCTCTATATCTACTCAGTTGTGCAGGCTGTACTCTAGATCCTCAGCTACACCCACTCTGCAGCATCATGAAATACCCTAGAGGTCAGAGACCAAATGCACCATATTCAAGGCCCTGGGACAATTGATTGATGGGGCAGGAGTGCAAATGGTGTTCTGCTCAGTTCCTTTAGTGCCAGGGGAGTACACTGAGAGGAAAAGAAGAACCCATGCCATCAACAATTGGCTCAGGGGATGGTGCCAGCAGCAGAATTTTAGGTTCTTTGATCATGGGGAAACTTTTACTGCGCCCAACCTGCTGGATCCTGATGGGGTGACATTATCTAGAAAGGGCAACAGAGTCCTAGCACTAGAGTTGGCAGGGCTCATTAAGAGGGCTTTAAACTAGGTCTGAAGGGAGTGGGTGAGGAAATCAGTCCCTCTGAAGAGGAAAGAATGGGGCACAAATTAGGGTTAATTGAGAAGTCGAGAGCCCAGCTGAAGTGCATGTACACCAATGCACGCAGCATGGGCAATAAACAAGAAGAACCAGAAGTCCTGGTCCACCAGGGTGACTATGATATAATCGCCATCTCAGAGACGTGGTGGGATAGCACACATGATTGGAGTGCTACACTGGGGGGTTACAGGCTCTTTAGGAGAGACAGGCGAGGGAGAAGAGGAGGAAGGGTGGCTCTGTATATTAGGGAGTCACTCTTTGCCACAGAGTTTGAGGTGGAGGATGAAGGGATTGAGAGCCTGTGGGTTAAAATCTGAGGGAGGACTAACAAATCTGACATCCTGGTTGGAGTCTGTTACAGACCACCCAACCAGGATGAGGAGGCAGATGAAATATTCTATAAGCAATTGGAGGCTGTCTCAAGATCATCAGATCTTGTCCTTGTAGGTGACTTTAACCTGCCAGATATCTGCTGGGAACTTAACTCAGCAGAGAGGAGGCAGTCCAGAAGATTCCTGGAGCACATGGAGGACAGCTTCCTGATGCAGCTGTTAAGTGAACCTACCAGGGGGCAAGCTCTGCTTGACCTGCTGTTCTCCAATAGAGAAGGGCTGGTGGGAGATGTGACGGTGGGAGGGTGTCTAGGGTACAGTGACCATGAGATGGTGAAGTTTTCAATATGCAGGGAGATAGGGAGGAGCACCAACAGAACCTTCACCTTGGACTTCCGGAGGGCAAACTTCAGCCTGTTTAAGAAACTTATTCGTAAAGTTCTCTGGGTATTAGCCCTCAAGAACCAAGGGGTCCAGGATGGTTGGACCTGCTTCAAACAGGAGCTCTTGAAGGCACAGGAACTGGCAGTTCCCATGTGCCGAAAGATGAGCCAGCGGGGAAGGCGACCGGCCTGGATGAGCAAGCAGCTCCTGGAGGAACTAAGGGAAAAAAAGAGGCTGTCTCCCCTTTGGAAGGAGGGGAAGGCTTCTCCTGGTATGTTTAAGGAAGTTGTTAGATTATGTAGGAAAAAAATTAGAGAGGCAAAGGCCAAGTTAGAACTGAAGCTGGCCACCTCTGTGAAAGATAACAAAAAGCATTTTTACAAATATATTAAAGCTAAAAAGAGGGCAAGAAGAACCTCCACTCCTTATTGGACTTGGAGGGGAACACTGTGACTGAAGATGAGGAAAAGGCTGAGGTCCTGAACACCTTCTTTGCCTCAGTTTTCAACAGCAAGGCAGGAGGAGTTCAGTGGCCTCCTGAGCTGGGTGATGGGGTCAGGGAGCAGTGTATTGCCCCGGATATCCATGAGGAATTGGTTTGGGACCTGCTGAGCTACTTGGACACCCACAAGTCCATGGGACCTGATGGGATCCATCCTAGGGTGCTGAGAGAGCTGGCAGATGAGCTGGCCAAGCCGCTCTCCATCATTTTCCTTCAGTCCTGGCTGACTGGAGAGGTCCCAGATGACTGGAAACTGGCCAATGTGATCCCCATCCACAAGAGAGGCTGGATGGAGGAACCCAAAAACTCCAGGCCAGTCAGCCTGACCTCAGTGCCAGGGAAAATGATGGAGCAGATGATCTTGGCAGCAATAACTGCACACCTGCAGGATGGCCAAGGGCTCAGGTCCAGCCAACATGGAAGGGCAGGTCCTGCCTCTCCAACCTGATCTCCTTCTATGATCAGATGACCCACCTGGTGGATGTGGGGAGGCCTGTGGATGTAGTCTACCTGGACTTCAGCAAGGCCTTTGACACCATCCCCTACAGAAAACTGCTGGCTAAGCTGTCAGCTTGTGACTTGGACAGCAACACTCTGTGCTGGGTTAGGAGCTGGCTGGAGAGCCGAGCCCAGAGAGTGGTGGTGAATGGTGCCAGCTCCAGCTGGAGGCCAGTCACCAGTGGCATCCCCCAGGGATCAGTGCTGGGCCCTATCCTCTTTAACATCTTCATTGATGATCTGGATGAGGGGATTGAGTCAGCCATCAGCAAATTTGCAGATGACACCAAGTTGGGAGCAGATGTTGATCTGTTAGAAGGCAGAAGGGTTCTGCAGAGGGACCTCGACCGACTGGACAGATGGGCAGAGTCCAACAGGATGGCATGCATCAAATCCAAGTGCCAGGTGCTGCACTTTGGCCACAACAACCCCATGCAGCACTACAGGCTGGGGTCAGAGTGGCTGAAGAGCTCCCAAACAGAGAGGGACCTGGGGGTACTGATTGACAGCCACCTAAAGATGAGCCAACAGTGTGCCCAGGTGGCCAAGAAGGCCAATGGCATCCTGGCCTTCATCAGGAATAGTGTGGCCAGCAGGAGCAGGGAGGTCATTGTACCCCTGCACTCAGCACTGGTTAGGCCACACCTTAAGTCCTGTGCCCAGTTCTGGGCCCCTCAGTTTAAGAAGGACATTGACACACTTCAGCGTGTCCAGAGAAGGGCAACAAGGCTGGTGAGAGGCCTTGAGCACAAGTCCTATGAGGAGAGGCTGACGAAGCTGGGGTTGCTTAGCCTGGAGGAGGCTCAGGGGAGACCTCATTGCTCTCCACAACTACCTGAAGGGTGGCTGTAGCCGGGCAGAGGTTGGTCTCTTCTCCCAGGCAACCAGCACCAGAACAAGAGGACACAGTCTCGAGCTGCACCAGTGGAAGTTTAGGTTTGAGGTGAGGAGAAAGTTCTTTACAGAGAGAGTTGTTCACCATTGGAATGTGCTGCCCAGGGAGGTGGTGGAGTCACCATCCCTGGAGGTGTTCAAGAGGGGATTGGACGTGGCACTTGGTGCCATGGTCTAGTCATGAGGTCTTGGTTGATAGGTTGGACTTGATGATCTTTGAGGTCTCTTCCAACTTTGGTGATACTGTGATATTATTCATTAATGACATTAAAGTGGTAAGAAAAGCATCTAAATTATGGGCATAAGATCAAGGTACTGAAGGTAAGGAAAGATGTAAATTTATAGCACACCACTTAGTTCATGCACCTTGACAAGCTGAAGTAGATGTTAAGCTGTTTTTTCCTTCTCTGAGTGAAAAATGAGTAAGACTCTTTGTGCGCACAATGAATTGATCACATGCATGCATGCATTGCTGTGAGTTCATTTCAGATCCTGCCTTACTTTGCAGTAACTTGTTTGCATGCCTGAGAGCAAACAAAGGATCTCTACTGTATTTTAAAGAGACCTTCTCAAGCAGATTCAGTGTAGGCATGATTGGTGTGGCCCTCATTTATATGTACTAAAGAGAGAAATATTTTGTAAATGCTGCTAGACAAAAAAAGGACTTTACCAATGGTTGGGGGTTACAGTTTTCTCTCTTGTTGGAGACTTCTTGGAAAGGAGAGAGGGATATTGTATTTTTTGTTAGCAAAACATAATTAGAACCTCAAATGCAGTCATGTGCAAGATTGTGATAATGCCTTGTCAAGTTTCAGCACTGCAGATTTTGCTACAAGCTACATGTACTGAGGTCCAAATTACTCATGTCAGGTTCCTACCATAGCAATGGTTCACTGATATTGATAACATGTTCAGCATCTGTATTTTTCTCAGAAACACATACACTTGGCTTGTATCACTGGTTTAATTATAAAAATAATTTAAGCCTTCATAACAAGACAATCACTAGGAGTTCATTTTCTTCTTGTTATCATAACTCAACAGCTTCAGTGAAATTTAGACAAATTAATCATATGGGGAAAAAAAACCCTGAGAACTGGTGTTCATGTGGTATGAGGTTTCACCAAGGTGAAATGGAACCAAACCATGTTCATCATGTGTAATAGGTTTGTTCATCCAGGGCAGCATATACTCTTAAAATACTCTACTATTATGGATACACATCTCCTTTTGGCATGCCAATCAGTCACATGGTGCAATCCCCATTTCTGAGAAACAGACCCATGTTAAATTCAGCTTTCTCAGTTATTTGGAAAATGTAGCCACAGTACCTGTGCCTGACTACAGGCAGTTTAAAGAAGCCATGTATGCCATTTACTCCTCTCCAGGGAATGTCTGTATTCACACTATATATGGGTCCTGTGTTTTACCTCCTTCTGTTAACATAGCTCCACAGACTTGATTTAATGGACCCCTAGCGTCATACATACTAACACAAACCTTTAGATACAGAATCCTATGCATTTATTTAAAAGGAATCTACCCTGCGTAGTAATGATGAACTAGAATCACAGCAACCTAATGAGAATGGCTAAGTGATACCTAAGTGCACAAATAGACTGATGAGGCTTTCTGCGGGTGACAAACTGAGTGGGAAGAACATCTGATTGCTGGAAGACTATTTTGTGATGTTCTTTTGTGTAAAAGGGCTCCTCTATAGTTCAAGAAACACATGGACAAGTTTTGAGCAAGAGGAATGGGGTGAATGCTATTTGCAGTGGTCAAATTTTCATAATGTCTGGGTGGTTATATCCTCATAGATGCAGAGCACAAGATCCACATGTCTAACGCTCATGTCACCTATGCCATATTTACACTAAAATAATTTCAATTTAATTCTTGCTGATTTACACCAGCTTTGTAGACACCAGCACCCATTCTGGGAATGTTATCCTACATTCCAAAGTCATGATTGTCAGGATGTCTAACAATACTTGGCGTACTCTCATTGAGAAAGCTGAGGGGCAGTCTAAAAGAATACATAAAGTCATTAACTAAATCAGACATCAACAGGAAAAGTAATCCTCATGAAATTAGAGCCCCATGAAAAAAATGAAACATAATAAACAAAATCACTGTCTGCTTCACACTTTTTACCCACTTCCTATGCAATTTGGAGTACCTCGCGTCCAAAGAAAGTTGTGTTCAACTCACCCAACTTAGCATGGATGTCATGCACTCTAACACATGCAAACACCTTATCAAGTTATCACAGCATATCCTTTCAAGGCCTCTGAATGCAGCTGCCACCCACAACGTCTCTCACTGTCTGCAGCATTCCAGTCACTTGCACCTCACTTAATGCAGTAACAAAGACAGCTTGGCTGCCGCACAGCCTACAGTGTGCTATTACAGCTGTGAAACAGCTAACTTTGGCAGCCATATATCATTAAGGCTTTGTTTCAGAAACTCTCAGAATAGTTTTTTGCCATGAAGAGTCCAGTGTTATGCTTGTAAACTGGCACGAGTGAGCAGTGTCCAGTGTATGGCTGAAAGTGATGGACTGGGTTTTCCTCAGACCATCTCTCTCTAAACAGGGGAATCACAGCCACACAGCCTAGAGTAACTCACATGCCTGGGCAACTGTCAGGCTGTAAATAAGGGAAGGGAGTAAATAAGTTGTGATTGTTAAGAAAAATTAATGTGACTAACTTTCAAAGTCACCTTAGCAATTAAGAACCGTTCTGTGGCTTTAAGATAGGACCTGGATGAGAGAGGGCATGCACTGAATACATGTGCATTTTTCTATATATGTGTGTGTGTACACATTCATGAGCCCACACTCCTCAGGGCAGTACAACTGAGCTATGCCACAGTTAACTTGGGCAGGATACACCCAAGTGGTAGACCACTTGTCTTGTCCCTCTCTTGTTGCAGTGCAAGGCAGTCGCTGGGGCAGTGTTCATACCTTTCCACACTCTCCAGATTGTGACTCACTCCTCTAAAGACCAGGAGAAAGGTTCACTTTCTCTTCTGCTCTTTTCTATATAGGTGTATATAAGGACACACCCTTATATGCACTTTTGATTGCATGTGTCCTGGTTGTTCTCTTGAGAGTGAAGAGGAGAAGCAACATCCCTGGTAGAGTGCAGCAGGCTTGGTAGCTGGTGTATGGAACTGGTCAGAGCTTGGAAGAGACATAACTCTGCCCAAGTGAGGTATCTAGGTGTAGAGCAGAGGGCAGGAATGTGGAGCTAGAGGAGGTGGGGAGGTGGCATTGTCACTTTTACCTTCATCCTACTCTAAAGCTGGCTTGTGGTGGTAATGGGAATAGGTATGAGAATAATTATAAGAATGGATGTCTGGCAATCCTGCATCCAAGGTCTTCCTTTAATCAGGCATCTGGATTGAAGGATGCACAGCTGGAAACCATTTATTCAAAGGTAAGAATAAGCAACTTGCCCATGTGAATTTTGTGGCCAAGAAGAAATATCTTCACTACGCAAAGCAGTCAGGAACATCAGCACCTAAAGACCACACACTGCAGTCCCTGTCACATATATTTTTATTGCAACATATGGATCAGGTTACTTGACATGAGAACTTAAACTTGTTTTGTGAGCCCCATGCATCACACACATCAGCTGAGTCATCTGATGCCTTCATGCAAATCACCACAAAAATTCCAATGCCTCTTCCTGATTCAGCACTTCAGAGTAGGTAAAGCAGATTTTAAAGTCTTTTGACTGTGATATGAAGCTACAAACACATGGAAATATAGGAAGCAACTCACAGACTAAACTGCCAGAGCAATTTTGTCAGTGAAGAAAAGAGATATTTTCCAAGAGGAGACATCACATCTTTCTCATTTGCTCCTGGGAGAAAAAGCAACATGGGAAACTTTCCTGCCTGACAAGGCCACAAGTCCAGAGTCATGGTAATTCTGAGTTTGGGATTCTCTCTGGAAGTTGGTGAAATTTAGCAGCTTTGCACGTCAAGGATTTGGCCTATTGAAAACATTGGGGTTGATTTAGATTTATATACTGGGTAACTGAGAGTTGTGAGCACCACAGAGATGTCTCCAAAGGTACTGATGTACCAGGTTGCATCCATCCCTGAGGGGCTGAAAAGAACCCAGCCCCACCAGGTGAACAAAGAAACCTGACCCAGGTGGGCAAAGAGACTTGGTTCCCCCACCCAGGGTAAGGGGTCTTTGGGGTCAAGATCTATTGCCCTCCCCCTTCTTGTCCAGCAAACCTATTTGAGGGGAGCCATCTTCTTGCCTTGCTCTCTTGCTCCTGCCTCGTCTGCTTGACAGACATCTCTGCTGCCCCTGCTTCTGCAGATACCATTTGGCAGGCCTGCCTCTGTGCTGAACCCACACTTCTAAGGACTGCACCCCAAGAGAATCCACATTTGCATCAAGGGAATCCAATGCCAGCTGGGCATGGTTTTGTATATTTTTCTATTTACCCTTTCCTTATACCTTTGTAACTTTCCCTGATAATATATATATATTATTAAACATACCTTTTTTACTTCCAAATCGACTCTGGACTGTTTATTTAATGATTTTGCCTCTTCTTTCTCCTGCTTAATTTGTTTTTACCCTATTGGGGGAAAAGGGAGAGGGGAGGCAACCTAAATCTGTTCCATTTGGGTTCTTGGACTCTGGGAAAAACTTAAACTATAACAACTGAATATTTTCATTAGATTCCTGTTGATTTAGGAAGTCATCTCTGTGCTCCTCCTTTGGGGACAGAGCAATTACAAAACAGTGAAATGAGAAAATTAACCTTTAGGAGGGAGTGGCTCTCTGGAAGACACAATAGAGGTGTGACTGGTTTAGGCTACGCCTTTAAGAAAGAGACAGTTGCTGAACACTCTGGCTGAATGTTTTTGGTATTTGAACAAAAACAAGATAGTCTAAACTAATTTCATTGGTAGATTGTAGAATGCAATTTTAAGTTTGGGTTCTGTTAGTTCAGTCTGGTCTGGGTTCAGGCTGGGTGCAGTCTGTGCTTCTCTGTCCTGTGGGCTGGACAGCTTCTCTCTTTCTGAAGCAGGAATGGCCTTGAGTTAACAGCTAACCAGATAAGAAAACTAATTCTTGCATGTGCTTTTGAGCTAACAGAATTTTTCTTCCTTAATTGCCTTTCTCTCTCTCTCTAACCCTTTTTGGGAAAAAGGGGAGGTAGGGAGGGAGAGAGGGGGGTTCAGGGAACCCTCCCGGCCAGCTGGAGGGAAAAGGCTTTTCTGCATTACGTTCATTGCTGTGTATTTCTGTATACATTGTAAATATTGTATATTTGTGTACATATTCATTGCATTCCATTTCTGCCTGTAAATATAGCTTTCATCTGCTTGTCCGACTGAGTTAGCTGTGGTTTCTTTCTTTGTGTGTGGGGAGGGAACTTTCTCACCCCACCACATAGAGGTTAATAACCTTCCACTGCATGCCTGAATATTAAATCATTGATCTCTTTCCCCATATAATACTAGCAGATAGTCCAATATGTGCTGCTGAGTCCAAATCCAAATAACAATTCTCTCTGCTTGGCAAGCATTCAGAAAGATCTATAATTTTTGTCAGGTTTGTTCAATAATTTTGTACAGCCTTAATCTGTTCTGAAGTATTATATCCAAAGCAAATGGTAGCTGAAATACTTAACAAGTAAAAGATTCAATTTCTCACACTATCCTGGTAACCTCTAACTTTCCTCCTCTTCAACAGAACATAATTTGTCACAGGTGTGCAGTGTCTGCTCATGTAGAGAAGGCAATGCTCTTTCCACATGGTTAATTAAATTCCTTTTACTGGCAAAACATTTCCCAAATAATAAAGTGTTGTTAAAGTGATATTTTACTTCCGGGTTATATTACTGAAAGCCCCATGGTGGCATTAGGAGTAGACACAGAAAACTCCAAAGTGACAGACTTGAGGCAGTGGTCCTCAGTCTGGACCTGACATTTGGCACTGCCATCCTTCTTGGACTTCTGCCCCCAAAGAGACACTAGAGGAGGTGGCAAATGAGACCATACCAAGGGTCCTCAGGGAAGAAGGAAAGCCTGTTGGAGATGGTCCCCAGGTCTCTCTTTGGTGTTCTCTCTTCCAGAACTGCAGGTTTTATAATCTGATTTGTGGATAATGTGGCACAAATATGAAGGAAAAGGAACCCACCAGAATCAACGTGCCTGTAGACACGGCTGCCACGAGGGGAAACTCCCGCAGTACCGCTGTATGAACAGTGCAAGAAAGCTGCAGTTTCACAGCAGGCAGGGTCACTCCTGCAGCAGGCAGGGATCAGGACCCCAGGGCAGGCAGGTCCAGGGAGAAGCCAGATCCGAGTGCTGGTTTCTCCAATTTTGCCGTGAATGCAGAGTGAGTCCAAGATGAGCCAAAATGGGAGCAAGCGGAAAATGAGAGTGAGAGCACCTGACCACTTGCTGTTCACTCTATTTAAAGCATTTCTAGACAATGTGTCCAGGGCCAATGTATACTGGGTGTGAAGCACCCCACTCATCATAGTTCCCAATCCCAGCAGACTTTCCCCACCAGTGAGGGACCTGCACCCTGGTGGGAAGAATGTGCACTGTTTGCCTGTCCCAAGGGGAAGGCAATTTTGCACCATGGAAGGTAATTTCATACCTTTGTCTTCCCTGTTCAAACCTCGGCTGATGGAGGTAGGGAAAGGGGGGTTTGGAGCACACCATAACATTTGCTCATACTGCAGTTTTAACAATGCTGCATTTTATCAAATTTTAATTGCAGGCCAAATACAATCTCAGAAGCTGTGTACAAAGTGTTGCAGATAATAAGAAAGTTTGGCAGCATCTCTTCTTGGGTCCACACTACCTGCAGAAATGGTATCTCATTTGAAGCAGTAAAGTCTGGATTTCTAGAAATAAAAATAGCATAAGGGTGGAGGTGAGAGACCACACTGCAAGTCTCTACACTGTCAGGAGAAGTGGGTGTCCTAACACCTTGCTGTGAAGGATGAATGATTTGAATGTTGGTCTTTGAGACTTCATGAAAGAAAACACAACAACCCCAATGCAGAGCTACAGGCTGGGGTCAGAGTGGCTGGAGAGCTCCCAAACAGAGAGGGACCTGGGGGTGCTGATCGACAGCTGCCTGAACATGAGTCAGCAGTGTGCCCAGTGTGGTGGGGTGAGAAAGTTCCCTCCCCACACACAAAGAAAGAAACTACAGCTAGCTCAGTCGGAAAAGCAGATGAAAGCTATATTTACAGGCATAAATGGAATGCAATGAATATGTACACAAATATACAATATTTACAATATATACAGGAAAATACAGCAATGAACACAATGCAGAAAAACCTTTTCCCTCCAGCCGGCCAGGGGGGTTCCCTGAACCCCCCTCTCTCCCTCCCTACCTCCCCTTTTCCCCAAAAAGGGTTAGAGAGAGAGAGAAAGGCAATTAAGGAAGAAAAATTCTGTTAGCTCAAACAGCACATGCAAGAATTAGTTTTCTTATCTGGTTAGCTGTTAACTCAAGGCCGTTCCTGCTTCAGAAAGAGCGAAGCCGTCCAGCCCACAGGACAGAGAAGCACAGACTGCACCCAGCCTGAACCCAGACCAGACACAGACTGAACTAACAGAACCCAAACTTAAAATTGCATTTCTACAATTCACCAATGAAATTAGTTTAGACTGTCTTGGTTTTGTTCAAATATCAAAAACATTCAGCCAGAGAGTTCAGCAACTGTCTCTTTCTTAAAGACACAGCCTCAACCGGTCACACCCAGGTAGCCAAGAAGACCAACGGCATCCTGGCCTGCATTAGGAATGGTGAGGCCAGCAGGAGCAGGGAGGTCATTGTGCCCCTGTACTCTGCATTGGTTAGGCCACACCTTGAGTCCTGTGTCCAGTTCTGGGCCCCTCAGTTTAAGAAGGACATTGAGACACTTGAACGTGTCCAGAGAAGGGCAACAAGGCTGGTGAGAGGCCTTGAGCACAAGCCCTATGGGGAGAGGCTGAGGGAGCTGGTGTTGTTTAGCCTGGAGAAGAGGAGGCTCAGGGGCGACCTCATTGCTCTCTACAACTACCTGAAGGGTGGTTGTAGCCAGGAGGGGGTTGGTCTCTTTTCTCTAGCAACCAGAACCAGAACAAGGGGACACAGTCTCAAGCTGTACCGGGAGAAGTTTAGGCTGGAGGTGAGGAGAAAGTTCTTCACCGAGAGAGTGATTCGCCATTGGAATGGGCTGCCTGGGGAGGTGGTGGAGTCACCGTCCCTGGAGGTGTTCAAGAGGGGATTGGACGTGGCACTTGGTGCCATGGTCTAGTCATGAGGTCTGCTGTGACAGGTTGGACTCGATGATCTTCAAGGTCTCTTCCAACTTTGGCGATACTATGATACTGTGTAAAAAGATTGATGGGCATAACTGTGCGCACTGATTGATACAAGGGGTATGCCTGTATTGCAGGTGATTGGTTGTTGGATTACATCTGAATTCAGAAACTTGGGTTGGATCCTGACTTTCAGAAGTTGCAACACTTGACAGAAGAGCAACAATTGCATTATACTCAAAACCTCCTGCTTGAAGAAGCCAGATATATGCAGAATGTCCCCAAAGTCTTAAAAGAGCTCAGCCAGCAGTGAAGGTTGCTTTATTAGGCCACCATTCCTGTTCCTGGCATGAGCAGGTGCATGATGAAGCAGAAGAGTGGATCCCAGTGCCAAAATGAAACTTGAACTGAGGTTTATGCTCTATTATTCAGCAACAGCATTTCAGTGCTGTTTGTGTGTGTACTGCTTAGGAGTGGAGACACACTCAGGAGGCCAGAGGAGGAAGTCATTCCCATCAGAGCTGATCTGCCTTTGTGAAATACAACCCCTATTTCCTGCGCTGTTTTGCAGCCAGAGTGAAGGACAAGGAAGTTGGACAGTGCCGGACAGTGCCAAAGAGATTGGCCGTTTGTAGGTCCTTTATTATACGGCACACATATTGGAGCACATCCTTACACAGATTTTCTTTTTTCTATTCCCCAATTTGCTTTCCTTCCCTAACGTTAAAGCTATGAAATCAATAACAGACAACAAGTGGGTTTAATTTGGGAAGTAACAGGAATGTAAGCCTGAGCAGTTAAAAATTAACAGTTCCAGACTAAAAGCAGGAATTTGTTCATTTTTGAAAGCACCTGGAGTCATTTACTTTGCAATAACATATACAGAGATCTGGAATGTACCACCTTATTATTCTGCTCCTGAGCAGCATATGTACAAATGTTCACACTCACAGTAAATCCAGTTATGTCTGGATGCATTTCTCCCATGTTTTATGCAATTATGCTGTTCAGTCATGAATCACAGACCTTGTAATTAAGGCTCAAGGTCAGGCAAAGTGGGACGTAAGGTGACCAGATTTCTAGCTAAATGCCTTTTAAACCATCAGCTGTTTATGAGAACTGTCATGTGCTTTCCTGAAAGAACTCAATTGACATATCTAGCATTAACAGAACAAAGTTAATTCCTCTAATTTCTGCCATGTTCTTGCATGCACTTTTCTCTGACTGAGGAATTAAAGGTCATGTACCACCTATGTCCTTGCATTACCCCAGCCACATTTCACCAACCATCAGCCCTGGGCTCTTTGGTGGGGGAAGTGACCAGATGTAGCACAGTAAGTGAACAGTGCAGACAGCAGGAGTAGGGAAGTCATTGTGCCCCTGTACTCTGCATTGGTTAGGCCACACCTTGAGTCCTGTGTCCAGTTCTGGGCCCCTCAGTTTAGGAAGGACATTGAGACACTTGAACATGTCCAGAGAAGGGCAACAAGGCTGGTGAGAGGCCTGGAGCACAAGCCCTATGAGGAGAGGCTGAGGGAGCTGGTGTTGTTTAGCCTGGAGAAGAGGAGGCTCAGGGGTGACCTCATTGCTCTCTACAACTACCTGAAAGGTGGTTGTAGCCAGGAAGGGGTTGGTCTCTTCTCTCTAGCAACCAGCACCAGAACAAGGGGACACAGTCTCAAGCTGCGCCAGGAGAAGTTTATGCTCAAGGTGAGGAGAAAGTTCTTCACTGAGAGAGTCATTTGTCATTGGAATGGGTTGCCCGGGGAGGTGGTGGAGTCACCGTCCCTGGAGGTGTTCAAGAGGGGATTGGATGTGGCACTTGGTGCCATGGTCTAGTCATGAGGTCTGTGGTGACAGGTTGAACTTGATGATCTTTGAGGTCTCTTCCAACCTTGGTGATACTGTGATACTCTGAGAGCCAGAAGCCCTTAAACACCTTGATATATTCAATGTATGTACAATGACACAGTATATTTTCCTCACTTCAATGCTTGTTTAGTACACACACTAAACCAGGATATTGCTGGGAAAATCTGTATTTCTTTATTCATCTGCACAGCTGTGATAGAACAGTGCTCCCTATGAATGTCAAGGTTCTGCCAAGGAGCTACACAAACTCTGATAACAGCCAGCCTCCTGCAATGTCTGTTGTTTGGAGTCTGTGATGGCAGATCTTTTGAAGAACCTTCTTGCCACAGCACCTTAGCCCCATCTTCACCTGTGTTTTAACAGAGGCCAATCACAAGGAGCCTTTGCTGTTTTCTAAAGACTTCGGGGACAGTAATTGCCTCTTCCTTCCACAGGCCTTTGTTCAAACTAAAGAGCCACCCTTGGTTTGGCTATTGTGATGGCTGAGAACTGTACCCCACAAAAGGCAGCAGTAGCCAGGCAACTAATACAGTTGTGCCACGGTGGTGGGGGAAACTAGGAAGAGAAAAGTAATACCTTGATAGTTACTATCAGATGGAATTTCCCATCTGTGTTGCCTTGAAGGGCTTCGGCATCTTCTTTCTAAGTTGCACTTGTTGGTGTGAGACAACCTTAGTTACCCAATAAACATAAATGTGCTATGCACCTACTCTGCCAACTAAGCTTCTGCTTTAGTAGACCTCATAATTAGTAGTTAAGGTCATTTCAGTGATCAAGGATGAAATGAGAGAAATAGGGTATAGGTTAGCTCCAGCTTTAACTATAGGGAGAATATGGCTGTGGAAAGTTATGGCTGCTAAGTTAGTTCCTTCCTTCCTTCCGACTTCCTTCCTTCCTTCCTTCCAAGTTCCTTCCTTCCGATTTCCAAGTTCCTTCCTTCCGAGTTCCTTCCTTCCTCTTTTTTTCTTATTAAATTTTTTGGTTTTAGAAGACATTTATATAATAATAAGAAAGTGGTAGAATTGGTCTCAGCTGTGTCCCATGTCCAGCTATAAGCCTTGTCTAAATAGCTAGCAGGTTATTGCCAGTCATTTATTATGTCTAAACAAACTGGCAGGTCATATTTTAGCTGTCTTTAGCCATGGGGTTTCTAGAAAGAAAAACATTTCTTTTTTCCACTTTGTGTGTCTGTGTACTGACATCCTCTTCAGAAGAACTGCAAATGAACCACAGAAACAAACAAACAAGCAAAAAAAATCATCAGAACAAACTGAATTAAAGAATAACAGACCCATGGCTAAGGGCAACCTGCTTCTGAAGGGGAAGAGATGTGATCTGGGTTTCAATGATTTATTTCATAAGAAAACAACATCCTCAATGTCTTTATTATATCTAGGTTTCATTGTGTGTGCATTACCTTCCATTATTCCAGCCTTCTTTTTTGTGGCTTAGCTTGTGACTTGGCTCAGATGAATTATCCTTCACCAGAGAGGTGCCACATTTTGTCTTTCAGGTGTGCTGGGCACAAGGAGAGGCTTATGTACTGGAACTCTGCCTTTCACACATCTTTTCTCTCTGGGGCCAGATTCTGCTCTCTGATTAGAAAAATATTATTGGCATGGCTGTTCCCCAGCCAGATGAGTAGTCTTCAGTCAGCATCTCCTCTGAATGTGTTTTTACACTCACAGTTGGATGTTTCTTACCCTCAAGGATGTCACAGAACAGATCATCCACTGACAGAGCTTAATTTCCTGTGGGCCACACAGGTATCATCTAGCCAGACAGCTGCCTGAGCCTATTTGTGCCAGAGTTTCCAAGATGTTAGTCTTACTAGCAACTGCAGTGAGTTTTGGAGTCAAGTTTGCACCAGATCAAAAAGACCTCTGGTGTCCCTCTAACTTTGAGCTGAATTGGAGATACTACTCATACACCATGAACACCAAAACTAGCCCAGTTTGCTCTTCACAGAGTTCTGAGCATACTTAAGAGTAAGATAATCTTTCATTCTGCAGATTTTCTCAGGAATCTTAAGGTAATATTCTCTTGGACACAGACAGATTTCCAGTCTGTCTGCAAGATTTCTTTTGCTAAGTGAATCTACATGTGAGACTTCACATCTTTGTCACTGAAAAATATTCTTTTTCATCAAAAGAGTAAAATGAAAAACCAAAGACTGTTTAAAGTATGCTTAATGGACTAGTTTGATGTAATGCCAAAATCTAGTCTGCTCAGAGCACAATTTGATGACTAACAAATCTCGAATTACACTCTCTGTCCCTCCCTTGACTGTGACTAGATTATATTGAAAGTAAGTTGTAACCAACTCTAATCAGATTTCCATGTCCTTTTTAACTATACTTTTTTTTTTCCCTAATTGCCAGGGTCTTTAAAAAAAATTGATCTAGTCCTGCTATAGCTGTGGGACATGTTCTGCCTGGTCAAAGAAAGAAGCTTATTCCTAAATTTGAATTTATTGTGTGTTGTTTGAACTAATTTTTCTCTGAAGCAATGCTTTTTAATATTTTTTTTTTCCACAGATGAATTATAATAAGAATGACCTGATGAAAAGCAGTAGAATGGAACAAGGAGAAAAAAGTTCTGGCAGGCACAGTCTATGGAAAATAAACCTGACCCTTGCTTAGTGGGGCCAAAGTTAATGGTTATAGACAGTCTTTGTTCATGGAACATGTTCTCCTCCAGTGAAGAAAGCAGGCAATTGTTCTGCTAAATTAAAACTTAATGCAAAATGAACAGCTTTATTTTTACGGGAAGAGAGCTCCCTGTCCCGGAGAGTTTCCCCGGTCAGGCAAGAATCATTTCATGCAGAAGTCCTGACTGTTACCGGCCTCAAGTCTTTCCTGCTGTGGAAAGAGGTACTCATGATATCTAATATAAAGTGAGGATTTTTTTTTTTTTTTTTAAGGGGGAGAGGAATGAATCCCACATAAAAGGGGTCACTGCACACTCCACCCTCATTATTACTGTTATGTCTGTACTGTATGTCAAAACTCTGGTCACAGAGTGAAAATTCCTGGGCACAATGATAGGACCTGTCACTTTATCCCTTGCCTGTGTTGGGACAATATTGTAAAATGCTCACACAAGCCACTGATAACTCTGGCTGATAAGCAAGATCTTTGATCTTTCCTTGGTGTTTCCTGGGAATGCTCACTTCTAAACAACACTCAGAGCAGGGGCAGTACTGGGGCACCTCTCCTTGAAGCATATTAGCACACTGATCTCAGCCTCTTTGTCCCAAAGTCAGGGGTATCATATGGCTAATGAGCTGGATGGGCTACAATAAGAATAATGTCATATTGCTGATTTGATATTCCATTATACTGACTCTGGCAGCATGCTGGAGAGGATTAGTCATCATTTCAAAGGCAAAGAGCACTTCTGAGCTGTTTGGTTTGGATTTCTCCATTCTATGCATCATCTTCTCAGGAATTTCTACATAAAGTACACAGCTTCTTGATGGGCTAAAAGATTTCATATGATAGGGCACTTACCACACACATCATAGTAATTTTACCTGAGAATAAGTTAATCCTGCTATTAAAAACATGCACTGTATTTCTGGTGTAAATCTGTCCAGCCTCAACACCCAGACATTAAATATTCTTGAGATTTCACCTGGTTAAGTATTATGGTACCTGATACCCTCTTTATGTACAGTACCTTACTACCTGTTGTTCACATACTTGCTAAAGTTCTCTTTCATGAACTGGAATAAACTCTTTCATAAACAAGCTCTACATAACTCTTGGAGAGGTCTTCTCAGTTCCTTATTGCCTTTTCTGATTTTGTATGTTGTCAAAAAGCAGATGCAGAAAATGGATACAACTCAGCAACAGGGTACCCCTTTTCCCTGCACAAAGGAGCTTAGTTGTTGCTTAGTTGTACTCTGCACAGGTACTAGAGTCCTACACAGAAACACGGAGCTGACTCATGCTGGCAGGTGGATCTTGTTGGCCCCAGCTAGAATGTGAGAAGAGTTTGTTTCATTGAAAGAGAACAAACAAGGGTCTGGGACAGAGGAGATCTGTGCAGAGAAACACCAGCCAAGTTTGGAGAGAAAACTTTGGCTGAAGTTTGTTTTGTTATTGTTGTTGTTTGAATTGCAAATAAAGGCCAGGAAAGAGGCGAGTTTGGACTACGTACAGAATGTGAGTACTCTCTTCAGAGCCAGTGGGAACTTTGCCTGTTCACCCACACACACAAATGCATGCACTCAAATCTCAGACTCCTCTATCTCTTCAAGGGATAAGTTTGATGCACTTGCGTGGGAAAAGAGAAAACTCCATCTGCAGATAAAGAAATGCTGGTGACTAAATTTCAGTCTTTAAATACAAAGGCACTATCTGGGGATAAATATCTGTTATACTTAAAGCACAACCAAATAACGCACTTGAAATTGTCGCAATGGGATGTACAAATAATATACAGTAAGTATTGCAAAACACAAAGGACTAGAGGACAACTATAAAGCCTGAAACAGTGACAGCCAGACAATGCAGTTGACACCTTGTTAGAGATTGCCATATTCTAGTAAGATATGGAGTAGTCATCTGCTGAGCTGAGTTGTCATAATCTTGATATCATGGAACAACTTCACTAAGTATGGGCAGATGGTCATAAATATACAACGACAGCAGGGCAAAGGAGGAAAAAGAGCACATGTATTATCTTAATACAAAATAACTGTTCCCCACGTGTCTGCACATATATACATGTGTGCACATACATACATGTATATACATACAAGCTTTTTAGTTTGTCAGTGAAATCCTTCAGATCATTGACTGGTCAGGATCTGTACAGCCCCATTACAAAGTAAGCCCTACAGAAAAATGCAGTGAAACACCAGCAAGAACAAAAAAACCCTGTTTCAAAATAATCAAGAGTAAGTCAACTTTGTGAAGGAAAGTATGAAAGAGTCAGAAGCTTTAGGGATGTTTGAATTTTCCACTCACCATACTGCAGGTCATAAACCCACATCCATTCCAAAGCTTTTGCAATTGTTTTCTGATCTTTGAACTCTAACACCTGTCAGTGTCACATACCCAGAGGACAAGACTGGGGCTGGTATTTCTTTTTAACAAAGAAAATATTTACAGATTTATCACTCCTTCAAAAATATCCATCCTGCTGGGCTACTCAAAAAGTCATTTAAATGCAACTGAAAGTTATTATGGAAAATGCTGCAACTCTAAATGTCGTTACACACAAATTTCCTGTCACCCCAGGAGCATCTGAAACAACATTGCTTTTGCTAGGTAGTTACTCTGGATTTATGAGAGGCAGCTGAGAGAAGGATTTGGCCCCAGTAACTGGACATGCAATCCAGTTCTTATGTAAGTTTCCAGAATTCATCTTTCAAAAATAAGTTTTCATGACATATTTTCTATCATAACTCTTTGTTTCTACACAAAAAGGATGAAATAGGAGCCTTTAATTCACAAGGAAGTGGTCTAACTCTCTTGTGCAGGAAAATCCAGAAAAGGACAACTTTGAAGCCAGTTGTTCCCAGCCCTTCTGCAAAGCAGAGACAAGCCTTTGACTCCCCTCTGTGCCAATATGCATGTATCACTGGAGTTCTCCAAGGAGAAGAGGGGGAAGCCCTGCACTGCTGCCCTGGCTCCCAGTCTCTCAGCAGAGACCCAAAAATTAATTCCCCTGCTTGTTAGCATCTGCTGCAGATAGAATTCAGGAGGAAAACTCCTCTCCAGAGGCTGGACTATCCTTTGGAAGATGCAGAGCAGAGCTTGTCCTTGCTAGCTTCTCACCCAGAAAGCCCAGGTTTTGACTCCATGCAGGATGAATTATTTTATCCACCTGTGTGAGAATATGGCTATTCAAAAGCCTTCAGTGACCTGCTGACATAGAGTGATACAGTGTAGCATTGTTTTGGTCAGAAAAGACATTTAAGATCATCAAGGCCAACAATTATTGACCTCTACCAAGTCTGGTGCTAATCCATGTTCCTTATCATCACATCCATGCATCTTTTGAACACCTCTAAGGATGGGGATTCAACCACCTCCCTGGGGAGGTTATTGCAGTGTTTGATAACCCTTTAAGTGAAGAAGTTTCTTCTCATATCCAGTCTAAAACTCTCCTGCTGCAGATGAGGCCATTTTCTTTCATCATATCACTTGTTGCTGAGGAGAAGAAACCAACATCCACCTCCCTACAACATTCTTTCAGGTAGTATAGGGAGCAATAACATCTCTCCTCAGTCTCCATTTCTCCAGACTAAACAACCTCAGCTGCCTCACTGAGTCCTCAGAACACCTGTTATCAAGACTCTTCACCTGTGTTGTTGCCCTTCTCTGGACAAACTTCAGCACCTCGATGTCTTTCTTGTCTTGAGGGCTCCAAAACTGAACACACTACTGAAGGTGTGGCCTTGCCAGTGATGAGTACTGGGCAAAAATTACTTCCCTGGTACTGCTTGCAACACCACTCCTGATACAGGCCAGGATACTCTTGGCCTTCTTGGCCACCTGGGTACTCCATTGGCTCATATTCAGCTGGCTGTCAACCAATAACTCCAAGTCTTTATCTTCTGGGCATCTTTCCAGCCACTCTAACCCAAGCCTGTAGCCTTACATGAGGTTGTTGTGACCCAAGTGCAGGACCTGGCACTTAACCTTCCTAAATCTCATACAACTGACCTTGGCCCATTGATCCAGCCTGCCCAGGCCCATCTGCAGAGCCTTGCTATCCTCCAGCAGATCAACACTTTCTCCCAGCTTAGTGTGATCTGCAGACTTGCTGAGGGTGCACTCAGTCCTTGATAAAGATATTCAAGAGAACTGGTCCCAGTAGCAAGCCCTGGGGAACACCACTTGCCACTGGCTGCCAACTTGATCATCTCTGTTCAGCACCACTCTTTGGGCCCAGCTATCCAAGCCAGTTTTTAACCTAGTGAAGTGCCATTCAAGCCATGAGAAGCCAGTTTCTTCAGGAGGATGCTGTCAGAGACAGTATCAAATGCCTTACTAAAGTCAAGGTTAGCAACATCCACAACCTTTCCCTTATCCACTAGGTCGGTCACCTTGTTTTAGAAGGAGATCATAGTCATCAAGCAGGACCTGCCCTGCATGAACCCATGCTGTCCTGCCATGATCACCTTGTATGTGCTGCATAGTGGCACTCGAGATGATCTGCTTCACAACCTTCTCCAGCATCAAGATCAGACTAACAGGGCTGTCGTTCCTTGGATCTTCCTTCAGGCCCTTCTTGTACGTGGGCATCATGATTACCTGTCTCCATTCTACTGGGACTTCCTTGTTTATCCTGGTCTGCTGGTAAATAATATAAAGTGATTTGGTGAGCACTTCTGGCAGTTCTTTCAGCACCCTTAGGTGTATTCCATATGGCCTCATAGTCTTGTATATGCCTAAGCGGTGCACCAGGTCTCTAACCCTTTGCTCTTAGGTTATGGAGGCTTCATTCTGCTCCCCATCCCTATCTTCCAGATCAGGGAGATGGGTATCCAGCAAACAACTGATCCTACTACTAAAGACTGAGGCAAACAAGTTATTGAGTACATCTGACTTTTCCTCATTCTTGACCACTGTGTTCCCCCCTACATCGACAAAGCACAGAGATTCTCCTTAGTCCTCCTTTTGTTGCTAACATATTTGTAGGAATGTTTCTTGCTGCCTTTACCAGCTAAAGCCAGATTTATTTCAAGATGGCCTCTGGCCCTTCTAAAATACTCCCACCATGATGCCTGCTTTATTTTCCTTTCCCCTAATAATATGTGACATACATACTATTCCACTGACATACATGTTGAAGGCCATAGGGTCACAGCTCCTACCGAAAAACTCTTTCTAGTGCCACCAGATCTGTCATGGATAATAAAATCTAAGGCTTTTGCTGATAACACTTAAGTTACACTTTCTGGCCACATCTGAGTGAGATTCAGGTTGCTGTCTCTGATTCACACTTGTTTGTTACTTTGGCTTAAACAAAGGTCACATCTTCACAAAAAGAGAGCATGAAGCTGAGTGAGAAATCTAGCTGGCTAATGATTGAGCAAAGAGATTCATATTAAACTTCCATCAGCTAATGACATACAACCTCTGCTAGAAAATTTCTAATGCTTTCTCATGTGCAGCCAAAATAGAAACTCAGTCCATAAAAAACAATAGCTGTTTTCAACACAAAGGTGCTAGCGTGGAGTTGCAGTCAGGAAAGCAGGACTACGATGCGATAGCTGAGTAATAACCACAGATGTTTTGCTGGTGATACTTCACCCTGGGCACCTGTGTTAGCTTTTGGTAGCTGTTCCTATTAGCTTCTATACTTCAAGGTCAGCTTGCAATTAAAGAGAAACTACCCTGGAGGGAAAAGATAACTGCAAAGGTTAAATAACAGAGATTAGCACAGGCCAAATAGTTTTGTAGGAAATTATTAATCTTGCAGGTTACCTTTCTGCATACGTAATGATTTTCACTAATTCAACTGGTATTTAAATTACTGTCTAAGTAGTTTGTGTCATCTAGCTGTTAAGTTATAGCTATTCCTGTAACTAGCTTTTTGGGAGCAGTGAAAGATCCTGTTCAGGTCATACTACTCTTCTATATTTCCTGAGTGGATAAGCAACTGGGCTTCCATACTACATTCTTGTGACCATTGGTCTGAATTCTCATTTCTGCAAATTATCTACAATACCCTCATAAGGTGGGCTGCAGAGCAGAAATTCCATTCACTAGAAGATTTAGAACAGAACAGAATAGAATAGGATAGAATTAACCAGGTTGGAAAAGATCTTTGAGATCAAGTCCGAACTATCACCCAACACATTCTAATCCACTAAACCATGGCACCAAGTGCCTCATCCAGTCAATTCCAGGAATGGTGACTCCACCACCTCCCTGGGCAGCCCATTCCAATGGCAAATAACTCCTTCTGTGAATAATTTCTTCCTCACCTCGAGCCTAAAATTCCCCTGGCACAGCTTGACACTGTGTCCTCTTGTTCTGGTGCTGGTTGCCTGGGAGAAGAGACCAACCCCCACATGGCTACAACCTCTCTTCAAGTAGTTGTAGACAGCAAGAAGGTCTCCCCTCAGTCTCCTCTTCTCCAGGCTAAGCAACCCCAGCTCCCTCAGTCTCTCCTCATAGGGCTTGTGCTCCAAGCCCCTCACCAAATTTGTTGCCCTTCTCTGGACACATTCCAGCAACTCCACATCTTTCCTAAACTGAGGGGCCCAGAACTGGACACAGGACTCAAGGTGCGGCCTAATCAGTGCTGAGTACAGGGGCACACTGCCTTCCCTGCTCCTGCTGGCCACACCATTGGCCTTCTTGGCCACCTGGGCACACTGCTGCCTCATGTTCAGCCTACCATCAACCAGTACCCCCAGGTCCCTTTCTGCCTGGCTGCTCTCCAGCCACTCTGACCCCAGCCTGTAGCACTGCATGGGGTTGTTGTGGCCAATGTGCAGAACCCGGCACATGGATGTGTTCAATCTCATGCTGTTGGATTCTGTCCAGCCTGTCGAGGTCCCTCTGCAGAGCTCTCCGACCCTCTAACAGACAAACTCCTGCCCCCAGCTTAGTGTCATCTGCAAACATACTGATGATGGACTCAATGCCCTCATCCAGATCATCAATAAAGATGTTGAAGAGCATGGGGCCCAGCACTGATCCTTGGGGGACACCACTAGTACCTGGCTGCCAGCTGGATGTGGCACCATTCACCACCACTCTCTGGGCACAGCCCTCCAGCCAGTTCCTAAGCCCATGCAGAGTGCTGCTGTCCAAGTCATGGCTGACACTTGTTAATTACACCTGCTTTCCTGATCCTTTCATTATTCCTTCCTTCAACTAAGGGTATTAATGAAAAAATTACCTGTGCCCCTGACACCTCAAGCAGTTTTCCCAGAGTCTTGAAGTCCGTTTTGATTGCCTTAGGACCTCTGTTTTCAACCTCATCGCTCCCCACCTGCCTAACTATCAAGGGATAGTAATCAGAGGACTGTACCAGGCTAGGCAGCCTTCTGGTAACATCTCTGACCTGGCCCCCAGGGAGGCAGCAGACTTCCCTATGGGAAGGATCCAGCTGACATATGGGGCCCTCTGTTCCACTCAAGAGGGAATCACCAATAACAATTACCCTCCTCTTTCTTTTTTCTTTTTAAGGGAACAAGTCTGATGTGGGGGACAGACTGTTTGGCTTTAGGCAGCACCTCAGATGGTGTCCCTTCTGTCTTCTCATTCACCTCACCCTCAAATTGCAGTGCCCCATGGTTGTTTTGTAAGGGCAGCTGGGAAGGTGAGGGAAGCAGTGAGGGTTTTACCTTGCCTTTGCTAACAGGGACCTGTATCCATTCCCTTCTGCTTCTTGGGTTCCCTCTGCTAGGGGAGTCTGCAGAGCCTGGTTCCTCACATTCAACTCCCTTTCACATTCCCTTACTATCCTAAGCCTAGAAACTTCTTCCTTCAGTTCAGCCACTAGATTAAGCAGATAATTGAGGTGCTCACACCTAATGAGGTGCCAGGCTCCAGCACTCTCTGCAGCCAGTTGCCTGACACCTGCCTGCTTATGTTCAATCTCTGCCTGGGTTGACACAGATCTTTTGAAAATAGCTGTGTGGCGAGTTACCACCATCCCTATCCCTGGCCATGTAACCAACTGGAAAACAATTCAGGAATGAGCCCACATGGCTCAGCACCTCCCTCCCTCTGATGAAACACCACCACTGCAGCAGTCTCCACCCACGCCACACCAGCCTCTCAAGAGAGCAAACCTGGCTTGGGAGGATGGGGGTGGGAGGTGCCGCTCCACGCAGTGTGGTGCCTGGGCTCTGCCTCAGTGTGCTGCAGTTACAGATCTTAGTCTAAACCTAAGATGCTACCATGAATGGACCTTCATCCTCTGCTTGTCCTAGTCTGATTTCCAGAACTGGATGCCCAGCATCATTTTTTCAATTAAGGAGAGCTGCTTAGCCATGGTGCCCACACCTAGGCTCCTTGCTATGGCTCCAGACACAAATTTCAGATACCAACAGCCAGTGTCACCAGTGAATGGAAAATCATTACCAGAGTTGAAAAAGATGGCTTTGCAGAGCTTAAAGCAATTTATGCTAACTACTGCATTCTGTTATCACTCACTGGGACTGTGACTGAGAGATTCTTCAAACTGAATGACCCAGAGAAGATTTTCCAGCACCTTAATTGAACAAGAGTCATTTACACAGCATGTTTTCCTCAAGTCCCACCAATATGAGGCAAAATGTGTTTGTAGTCATTGATTGTAACAATTTCCTCTGTCCTGTATGAAACTTTGGAGATGCACGATGTCCCTGCTGATGCTGATCACTCAGCACACCCTAGCCACTAGATGAAAGAGTGACATCTGTAGCCACGTATCCCAGCCAATGTTCCCCAGCACCTGAATAAGTGCCCCAGAGCAAGCATCTGCTAAAACAGCATAGAGAACAGTGTTGGGACACTCTTCTGTTGGAGGAGATAGCTTCTGTTGCAGAAAGAACACGAACAGCATTGCAGGACCATCACACAACACCAGTTTGCTGTGATGGGAAAGGCCGAAGTTTGTTGCCTTCTGTAGGCATAACCTGTGTGGCAAACTTACAGCAAGAGCAAGGCTGCTCCAGGACAAAGGACAAGCAATTAGCTTAGGGTAACCTCATGCTAGCTCTGCCCTCCTTGATGCATCCCACAACATCTGAATCTGTTGTGCAAGCACACCCTAAAGGCATTCCCAGGGAGAGCCTAAAGGTTAGTTGAAATTATTCTAAGAAGCTGAAGATCTCTTTGCAACTTTTCCAAATAAGTTTGCTAATTTTCCCTTCCAACAAAACAATGTAACGTCAGAGGGATGGCATTTTTTAGCTGTTATAGACTAGCCAAGGTCACATTCCACTGCAAGGCGATTGTCTTCCAATGCATACCATTCCTTGGGATAGATAAATAATGAGTTAATGTTTACAGGGAATACTGTCAACAGAAAATAGTCTAAAAATACTTCATTTGTTATTAATTTCACTTCAATCAAAAAAAAAAAAGGAAAATTATAAATTTTATTTATATTTTCACATATAGAAGCATATAAACCAGGAATGAATACAGCTATGGTAACATCCCTGGCATTTTTTTTTCAGTGTCAAGGTGATTTTACTTTAAAGGAAACTCCCCACAAACACATAATTTTAGATTTTAAAAAGTAATTAAACAGGCCCTACTTTTTTAAAGTGCACAGGAGTGTGTGACCTTCTAAAATCAGTGCAAGATTGACTAATGTCACATCCTAAGGCCTTCATTACTAACAGATGTTGCTTTCATCTTGGAACTACATAGCAGCAGTACAAAACAAGGACTGACAAAGGTTGCAGACTTCCCATAGCAATAAATGTATACCCCACAGAGCCTTTTCATTCTCTGTGGCTGATCATTACACCTCACCACAATGTTGATCCTCTACATGCTGATCCAGTAAAGTCCATAAATTGGTCACTAGAGAAAGAATTCAATCTATAGTCTGGTCCAAAGATGGGCAGTTCTGTAGGTAATGGTATACCTGTACTTTGCAGAACTTTGCCCCTCCACACCCCCGTCTTTTTTTTGGAGCTCTAACTGCATTCTAAACATGTTGTGCCTTCCCATTAGCAAGATTTACAAGACAAAAACTAGCACACCACTCAAATATCTGTACATTTTCACTTATTCTTTCTGTGGCATATTAATTTCTTTTCATGTTCCTGTCTTTTTAAAGCTGGAGAGAAAGCTCCCTTCAAATTAAAAGTAGTCATTTCTCAGGCTCATTGGGCAGATTATTCAAACAACACTGACAACGTGACTCAGGCCTTGCTTTCACCCAGAAACTGCTGCTCAGACTGTGCTGGGAATGTTACATTGCAACCCTTGCACTAACCATTGCTGCTGGTGTTTGCTGGGAACTTACTTTCCATGGAATCACTCCAGGAGGAAATATTTTCTGTATCAGCCATGTTCTCTTTCCTGAGAGCAAACCCAGCCCAACAGCCCAATCTTTCAGTCATTTACTGCTTCAATTTGATTCAAGATTTACATCTATGTCTGTTGAAGGACAATGCAGGGAATTTCACCTATGTATTTCACCCTGTCTTCCCCAAGCCTGAGAGTTAAAAAAAGCAGCCCGCTGTGTTAAACTTCACCATAGTAGGGCAACTGTGTCATATAAATTGAAGACATCGAAAGCAAAATCCACAAACAAAAGCCCTGTCCTTCAAATTTCTTTTCTCTCTCTTATTTTCACATATTTCATTCTTTATTATTATTATTATTCAATTTCCCACTCTGTTAATGGCTTCTTTGCTGTATTTATTTCTGCCTGTTAATCCAGTTTTCTGCAGACATGTCCTTGGTTTTCCCTCATTGCCTTCCTTCTTGATGACTATCAACACTCTGTGTTAACAAAATTCTGGTGCATGGCATGAAACTTGTTCCTCTCTGCTTCTGACTCCCAGTTTGTTGTGCTTAAAAGCCCTTCATGCATGATGACTAAATCAGTATTTTGTCCTGCCTTCCAAGTACTTCCCTTTTTGCACTTGGGTTCAATTTTTGACTTCCTGCCAGCTGTCTCTCTTGTTCTCCTTTTAAGAAAAAAACAAACAATTCTAGAAATCCTTCTCCCCACACTTGGGAAGACTGTCATAATTTGTGTCCCTTATGCTATGCAGTCTGGGCTGCAACACATTGGGCCATGTTAAAATGAACACACCTAGGGCATGAGTGGGTGTTCAGAAGGGGACAGAGGAACGGGACACATAGGTGTTTGCATTCCCCCTCTCTTCTCAGGGAAGGTGCTGTAAAAGGCACAAAACAAATAAAATAATGTTCAATATTTCTCATCTCAGACTGCCTCAGGCAAAGGAGGAGAAATTGATTAATGACTGAAAGGCTTTTAGACTAATCCAGCACAAAAATTATCATACTTCTGAATGGGATTGTTAGGAAAGTGATTTGGAAGCCAGTGGGACAGAGCAGCGTGGAGTAAATTGTCTCTCTGTTATGTATCACAGAGAACTTTGCAGTGATTATGATAACAGAGTTGATGTTAGGGGAGACAAAAAGTTACATGAGCATCATGTTGCCTTCAACAATTCCCTTCACCCTTGAAAGTTTTCTGAAGAACAAAAGGAAAAGGTAAAGGTTTACCTGGAAGTCAGAAGCATGCCATACTCTAAAAAGAACAAAAAACATCTCCAATACATATGTGAATATCTTTACAGCTCTGTGGAAATGCAGAGGGGACTTAAGGTTCAATGCAGGTTCAGTCCTGGGGCAAGCAGAGGTAGCTCTGCCAAGTCCAGCAGAGAGCATGCAGTGTGATATCAGTTCATGGTGCTAAGGGTAATTAGAGGTTTTAATTTATTAAGGACTTGTATTTGCTTCTTGTATGTTCACACCTCCTTCAGAGGCATGGCATCCTGCACAGGGTACTGCTCTCTCCTACTATTTTTGCAAGAGCCCTCCTGGGGAGGAGTGAGGAGTGATATAGCACACCACTTTTCTCCTGACACCCATCTGGTCCCAACCTTTGCACCTCCATCATCAATGTGGCAAGGAGAGCACACTCTGCCTTTCTGCCAGGAAAGCACACTCCACGGGCGGGAGTCTATCAGATATCAGCCAGCCAATAGATGTAACAAATTGTGCTAAGAAGCAGAGCCCTTTAAGAATACTTTCAAAAGCTTGAGCTTGCTGTGCAATAGGGCATGACCAACAGCAGAGCACAGCATTAATTCTGTGGGTTTCTCCAGCTGCTAAAGCAATTTGTTAGAGAAACCTATATAAAAGCAAAATGGTCTTTTCATGTGTAATAAATATGTTTAGCTGTTTGTAAATGGCACTCAGTCTTCATCTTCATTTTTTAGCTTTGTACTAGTCAGTGCCCATAGTCCTTGTTCCATATTTATTCAGCCTTTCCCCCCAGCACATATAAACAGAAATCAATGGGAATTTTATCAGAATAGAAACAAAGTTTTTAAAAAGAGTAAATTTCCTCACCTTAGTGGTTTGTGTGACAGCAAGTCTGCAAAACTGGTCAACAACATCTGAACACTTGAGACAGCAGCATTAGTAAGATCGACCAGAGTAACATACAGGCTGTGTTACTTTGGTGAGGACTGAAATTTCCCAAATGCAAAGAAAGAGAAGCAAGAAGGTTCCTTGACTGACAAGTATGGAAGCTGGTTTGTGCCTTGGGAATACACAGGGCTAGAGCGTTGGGCTTGTTTTGCAAGTTACTGAGTGCATCAAGCTCATCTGATGCTCTCTGAACTGGCTTGTCTTCCTGTTAAAAGCACAAGACAGCCTGCAAAGATTACTTGACTAGAACACAAACACACTCAAGGCAATTTGCTTCCAGGTGAGCTTGTAATCCTTCCATGGCTAAAATTTAAAGAAGAGTTGGGGGGAGGGAGGGGGAAAGGGGGAAAGTCAGAAAGCAAACATTAACAAGCATCTGAAAAAGATTGCAAAAATCCTCCTGGGGAGCACTTGTCTAATTTAAAGAGCACTAAGAAGTTAAGCAGAGCAATATTGTATGCACTGACCACCATATGCTTAAATACATCACCCCTCTCCTATCTGCCGTTTGAAACAACAATATTCATCCACTTGCCTCAAGACAGAAACTCTTAAAGCCCCTGTGCAAGAATACATGATGACACATATGTAGAGGTTCCCTTAGAAACAAAAGTAAACGTGGATTTTTATTTTTTTCCCCCCTCTTTGCTCGACCAATCTTTCCCTTACTGTGCCTATGAACACAGTAGCAGTGGAAAGTGCAATTTTGTGATCTGTCTGTTTGCTCAGGACTGATTTGTCTAGCAGCAACCATAAATTTTGTAAATGGTTTTAAATTATGCTTGTAGAGTACGGGGAAATTAATGAGAACTTCTCCAGTTCTCACTAAGGAGATCATGAATTTGTTGGGGTGTGGCTGATCCTAGTGGTATTTCCAGTGAAACGTTAGAAATAAATTGTGAATTGTACTTAGCTTCTTTTGGAATTTGGATTATTTATTTTTTTAAACAAGGTCAGGTACCTTGAGCTGACACATTGTATGATCCTAAGAGTTTTCCCCCTTCAGACTCGAGTTTTGATGATTCTCTGTAAAATCTCATGAGAAGCAGAAATTAGAAATACTAGAAAACTTAGAGAGAAACAGGAAGACTGTGGTTTTAGACAGGGGATCAGCTAAACAGCTATTAAGATAGAATAACATCCAGCATCAGACTGCTGCCATCTGTAGTGTGAAGCATTGGCATAAAATTGAAGCTAGGCCTGCTGAGTGGAGAGATACTTGTCCTAGGGTTGAGTGAGATATCTAGATCATTACCAGCACTCTCAAATTTGCCTTTTTCTTTCTCTGACAAACTATATGCCTTACATGTTGTCTTTTATTGCAAGCCTCTCTTCTTTCTGTTCTCTGAAGTCTCTTGTGATATCAGCCTTACTACTCTGGGAAAAGCAAAATAAATTTAAGAAAAAAGTCAGTGGAGTCCCATTAGTCCCATCTCTGGCTGTCCTATCCTATACAAGTGAGCGTTCACATACACTTATAAAGGATTAGTAATTCTTCAAAAAAGCAAATAAGCAATGGATGTCCTACAACTCTTTAGGAGTTGGTTCTGGATTACAAGATTGCTAGATATACTGTAACTTGAAGTTTCTTGCCATATATATTTAAAGGCATAAATTATTTGAGCAGCACCAAGGTACTATTACCACCTGGCACCGTGGCTGACCATGTCCTTTGGGCTGAATTCCATTGATTTCAAGCTCATTCAAATAATGCTAAATGGAGAAAAGGCCTCAGGATCAATTTTTCCTTGAGTCTCTCTTACCCTATTATAGTAATTTATCAGATTATGCTGTGAATTATCACAAGTCTCTCTACTTTGAGTCTGACACCTGACTAACATTACATTTAATTATTTATTGTTTCTGCCTCCAATATACAGCACATGTGTGTAATCAGGACCTTAGTGTATTATTGATTTGACCTGGAGACCCTCGTCTTTCTTTCATGGCAGTTGCAGATGGTATGTTGCAGAGAAAAAGAGCTAATCACAGCCTCTGTATTCAAGCAGTAACACTTCAGGGAAACATGGATCTAGGCAAGACATGCTTCTATTATTATTGTTAAATGAATTGGTAACTTTTTTTAAATTATAATAAAAGCATTTACTCTCATTTAATGTTAGTGTGTAATTAAAATATAAGTGTGAAATAGCTTCATATCATGGAAGGTCTCATCAAGCAGTTTATAGTTGAAGGGCTGATACATGTCCTGTCTTGTCTTGACAGTTACTGCACAGCATAATCCGGTGCTGCCAAACAGATCTGAACAAAGGAAACAGACGTTGTCTAACTGTGAATCACTTCTCACCTCAATTAATGCAAATATTGAGTTTGCACAAGTAGACTTGACAATTTGAGGCATGCCCAAAATTTCTATGTAACTAGCACTTAATGGCCCCATACTTGACCCTGGCACAGAGCAAAATCAACAGTTTAGCACTTTGTTTTGTGGAATTGAGTGGAGGCTTAGCAGAAGTATTTGGTGTCTTTTGTAGAAGTTTTGTAAACAACATACAGCTGTAGATAGAAACACTGACATTGGTTTTAATACCTCACAGATGTGTCCCTTGCATATATGAAGTGAGTTCTCTATGCTTTGACTCCATCTCATTCACATTCACCTCTTACAAATACCCTATCAACTCTAGGAAATGTACAGTTGTGTATGTTTGCAACAGCAGGGTCTGTTGTATTTACCCAGGAAAGAGAAGAAAATTGCTGCAGTAGCAGTATATCCAGCAAAATGTCTTGTTTCATGCTTTCCAATAATCTGTAGTTCAAGAAGTAGTCAATTTCGCTGAGAAACTGGAGACCAGGTTAAAACCAAACCAAAACCAAAACCAAAAACACTCTGACAAAACCCATCCCAAACAAGGTATTTGCCCAATTCTAACTGTAAATAATTAGTTGAAACCTGGCAAAGGCCAATTTAGATGCTGAAAATTGGAAATTATCTACTAGCATTTTAGCAGACTTTGTAAAGTGCTATGATGGTTTCATTTTGTTTCCTAGAGAGGGGATAAATGTTGGCAGGAAAATTACTCACAGCATTAGCCTTAGTTAGTAATCTCACCTTCTGTCTAGGAGATTAATCAGCAAAGTGCCTTGTGATGCTTTATTAAAGAGGTTCTCCTGGACTAGCATTTGCTCTCAAGGACATGAAAGAAAGATTGGAGTTTGGATACCTGAATCTACAAGAGAAATACAGCTTCTAAGTAAACCAGACTTGTTAGCACTGTTACATTTTTCTGAGAGGAAATATGCACACAGTTTCAGTGTCTTTAGTTTAAAGTTTGCCTCTTAAACCAGTACTGAGACATTTATTCAAGTAGTCTAATTTCCAGCAATTCCAAGTACTCACAGTTGAGGCTTCCTTCACAGGAACAAAGAGTCAGTAAGTCTGGAAACTGGACCACCTAACTATCGGTATAAACAAATATTTATATTTGTGTTCAATTTGGTTCCAGTATATAGTACTGGGGGGGAGGATACATTAATTCAGACTAACGCCTGTAATCAAAATGAACAGTTACATGCGTGCATGTGTGAGACAGAGAGAGAAAGACAACAAAAGACTTTTCATCTGGTAGGCAACATTATACATACGGACTGTATTTTGGTTTTGCATTCAATTTCGTGTCCCTGGTACATACAGGTGTAAGTGCCTGTCACACACCAGGCTATTTTGCCTGCTGGATTTTTGTGGTCATCACTTTATGCATGTATGTCTATCAAGTGTTGGTGGTCACAGATGAACTCCAAGAGTCTTTAGAAAAATGGGAATAAAAACAGTCTTAGCACAACGGAAGTGTTGCCTGAGTTTTGTTCAGCTTATTAATCAGCAGGCCATGTGGTAACCTGACCTTCTCTAAGTCTCTAAACACAAATAACATCTGCTGGAAGAAGCAACCTTAATGAGGTTGAGCAGAGGTCAGATAAATCTGGATATGTAGGAATAAAACTTGTATTTCCAACAATGAAGTCAATTAGAAAGCAATGTAGTGGAATCTTTGTTTTTAGAAAAAAGAGTTTTTAGAGATGGACTGGACGTCTTTATAATGTATGTGTTTAATCAGTGAGAAATTGTGGGGCTCAGGGAAACACCAAAGGAGAGACATTCACTAGCCTGCCCTACATATGAGGTCCAAATAAAATGCCACAGCACAACTTCCAGAGTACCATTTTACCATGGTTCTCACATCCCTAGAAAGATGATGGAACAGCTCATTCTTGGTGTCATCTCAAACCATGTGGAGGAAATTAAGTTTATCAGAAATAGTCAACATGGATTCACCAACTGGAAGTCATGGCTGGCTATGCTGCAAGCCTTCTGTGAGGGCATGACTGGATGAATACATGAGGGGAGGGGAGTGGATGTTGTCTACTTTGACTCAGCAAGGCTTTCAATGCTGTCTGCCATGGCATCCTCATAGGCAAGTTTAGAAATTGGGGATAGATGAATGGACAGCGGGGTGGATTGAAAATTGGCTGGAAGATAATACCCGAAGGGTTGTGGTCAGTGGCACGGAGTCTAGTTGGAGGTCTGCAACAAGTGGTGTCCCCAGGAGTCAGTACTGGATCCATTTTTGTACAACATCTTCATCAGCAACCTAGATGAAGTGCTAGAGTATACCCTCAGTAAGTCTGCTGCTGCTGAAAACTGGGAGGGGTGGCTGACCCAGCAGAAGGCTGTGCTGCCATCCAGTGTGACGTGGACAGGCTGTAGAATTAGGCAGAGGGTAACCTTATGAACTTCAACAAAGGCAGCTGTGGGGTACTCCACAGGAAGGAATAGCCCCTTGTATCAGTACAGGTTAGGAATTGGCCTGGTAGAAAGCAGCAATTTGGGGACAGAAAATAAATAGAGTTCTGCTGGACAACAGGATGACCACGAACTAGCAATGTGCCCGTGTGGCCAAGAAGGCAAATGGTTTCTTGGGATGTACCAAGAAAAGTGTGGCATGCAGGTCAAGGGAGGTTCTCTTCCCTCTCTACTCTGCCCTGGTGAGGACTCATCTGGAGTGTTGTGCCCAGTTGTTGGCTCCCCGGCTCAAGATGGACAAGGAACTGCTTGAGAGGGTACAGCAAAGAGCTACAGGAGGGATCAGGGGGCTAGAATATCTCTCTTATGAAGAAAGGCTGAGGGATTTGAGTCTTTTTAGCCTAAAGAAGACAAGACTGAGGTGGGATCTTATCAATGCCTATAAATTCTTAGAGGTGGGTGTCAGGAGGATGGGGCCAGTCTTTTTTCAGTGGTGTCCAGTGACATGACAAGAGGTAATGGGCACAAATCTGAACACAGGAGAACATGGAGATATTTCTTTACTCTGAGGGTGGTAGAGCTTTGGAACAGGCTTCCCAGAGAGGTTGTGGAGCTCCTGGTGTCATTCAAAACCTGCCTGGACACCATCCTGCACTAGATGAACCTCCTCTGGCAGTGTGTTTGAACTAGGTGATCTCCAGAGGTCCCTTATCATCTCTTATCATTCTCTAATTCTGTGAAGGTTTCACATGCAAAGCCAAGGCCTGGAGGTAAACAGCTATGTTGCAATCTTTATTTCTTTTCTTGTTAAATGTTTGCTTCTTGACAGTGCTCTTAGAACCACAAAAGTCTAGAAGTTAGGAACTGGAACAAACATCAGCAGGTTATTCCCACAGGGCAGAGCAGGACTGTGCACAGCCTGTATGATGCATACCAGCTGTTTGCCATGTTTCTGAAAAGCTAGTTCAAATACTGCGCTGTATTTGTAATAAGGCTATTTTCTCCAAGATTTAATCTAAATTGCTTCATGTCCTAACATTTGTGTAGAAGAGAAAGGATGTTTTCTGCCATTTAAAAATTATTTTTATTTATTTGAAAAGTGTTATCATCTCCCTTCTGTCTCAGCTTCCTAGACTAAACAATCCCAGTTCTTTTAAGCTTTCTCAAAGGTTCATGTTTTCTAAACCTCTTATCATCGTGTTGCCATTATCTTAAAATGCAGCACCCAAAACTGGACACACTACTTCAGCTGAGGCTGCACTCATGCCAAGTAGAGCAGAATAATTACCTCTCTTGTCTTATACCCAGCATTCCTACTAATACATCTCAGAGTGACATTTATCTTTTCTGCAAGAGCATCACGTAGTTGTCCAGAGAGGCTTGAAAATGTGACCCAAGTACTGTCTGAAGTTTTGAATCCAGAAGGCACATAAAAAGAAGCAGGAAGGGAGAGGTTATGTTTCAGTCACACAGAAAGGGGCCTGCTTCAGTAATACTCTAATTTGTGTTTATTTAAAATCAGTGGACTTGTATAGCTGAGCCTCATTCGATTTTTCACCAGTGAGTAGAAAATCCCTAGAAAATCACTTATTTTTTGGTGAAGTGAGACATAAATGAGCAAATGTTGGAAAAATATTGAATCGCAGGATGTGTTTTGATTGCTTATCTGCAAAATTATATCAATTCTGCAAAACACTCTAAGTATGAGAAGCCTTACTGAGAAGTGCCTTTGCAAGTCTGAGAAAGTGGGGGAGTCTTTTAGGAGAAGAGGGAAGCACGATACAATGTGCAATTTATATGACATGACAACTAATGCCATGAAAAATTGGAGAGGTTCTAATGTAATTGCCTTTGTAGGATGATTTGCTGGTTTTTAATCTGTGGCCCTATTAGCCAGTTCTCAGCAAACTGTGGTTTGTTGCTGTTGTGTAGTTTGTTGGGGTTTTTTTTCGTTTGTTGGTGGGTTTTTTCTTCAAATTTCCCAGACCAAAATCATGATGCTCAATTATGTCAGTCACCTCATGTACTCCTGTAACTGAGTTTAATACATCCTAGCAAGGACTTGTCACCTTAGTAAAATCAGAAAGGTCTGATTTACAGAATGTAGGATATTAAATGTAGCCAGGAGGGTAAAAGGACTACCAGTCATTTATAGACTATTTAGAAATATTTCTCTGCATTTGAAGATTTATAAAACCCATGTAACCCTCTTTCTTTCAACAATAAATGTTGAGCAGAAAGACCCTCCTTAGCTTTCCTTCCCAGGACACTGACATTCTGGGAAAATTTCTCCTTTAGGCCACTTGCCTATTTAAAGTGTAACTCTGATTGATTTTACAAGGGAGAAAGAATGAGTGAGGGTGTCATTGTATTTCAGAATCTTTATCAGGAGTTTGGCCAGGACTGTCATGGGTAATTTGCTTGTTAGCTTGATGAGAGACCTCATGAGTATCACAGTACAGAGGCTGTATAGGATGTCTGGAGTGTCTAATGATCCACAGCCAAGAAATAGGGTATATATTAGGAGAGAAGCAGGAGGACATGATATAATTGCTACAACCCATTCCCTTTTGAGGGGGTCAAAAGAAATAATCTGTACTTGGACACCCCTCTTTGTGAGGTGGGAGAGTGCTGTTCAAACCATAGTATTGGTAACAAAGTACCACCTCAAGGCAGTACAGTTGAGGCAGATACTGAGCTTGGTTACAGAGAATGTGCATCAAAAGGCAGTCCTCATAGATCAGATACATTCTGAATAAAGACTCAGAAAGAGGAAATTGTCTTTTACCTTACAGCTGAGGATATCAGATGCACTGAAGTGATGCATATTCCCCTAGACATGCGGTCTGTGGCAGGGACCAGATCAGTCCATTCCTCATGAGGAGTTTGTGGCTAGGTTGTGTTATATTATCATGTAGCATTGCATAAACTGAGGTTTTGTCCTAAAAGCCAACTTTTTCAGCCAAGCAACAGCTCACTATATCTGTCTACTATGAAGACAAATTCTTTTTCATGTTATTTCATGTATTTTTTCATACAACATTCCCACGGACCTGACCCATTTGCCAAGTGAGGCTGAAGTTGTCATCCATCCATGGAGGGGCACACTGTCCTAATAAATGACAAGTCTTACAAATATTATTCACCAATATGCTTTTCCCTGAAACATGTGCATCCTCATAAATCTACAGTCAGAACACAGGAACAAGAATTGAAGTGGGAGCCTGATAAGTGACTGCCACAAGTTTTCTGTCTTGCTCTTTTTTGATTCAAAAGCATGAAATGCCTGACCTGGGTGAATATAATGCAGCTCCTTGGGGCATATAAGTAATTTTAGTACAGCTGAGGAGACAAGCAAGAAGATGGAACCGTCCAAAATTAACTAATTTCTTTCACATGGAAATGTTATTGGGGTTAAAGACTCATGGCTTCATTCTCCCAACTATAATGTAATAAGAAAGTGGGGAAAATACCTCCTCTCTTCTGCCACCTTTTTCTTGTACTAATAAAAAGTCCTTTCTTGTTCCTCTTAGACATCTTTACCTTGAGTTTATTAGTATTGTTTCAAGTTAGACATACAATCAGAAAAATGGAATAGAATAGAATAGAATAGAATAGAATAGAATAGAATAGAGCAGGTTGGAAAAGACCTTTGAGATCATCATGTCCGAACTATCACCCAACACCTCTAATCAACTAAATCATGGCACCAAGTACCTCATCCAGCCTCTTCTTAAACACTTCTAGTGATGGTGAGTCCACCACTTCCCTGGGCAGCCCATTCCAATGGCAAATCACTCTTTCTGTGAAAAACAATGACTTTCCTGCTCCTGCTGGCCACACTGTTCCTGATGCAGGCCAGGATGCCATTGGCCCTCTTGGCTACCTGGGCACACTGCAGGCTCATGTTCAGCCTACTATCAACCAGTACCCCCAGGTCCCTCTCTGCCTGGCCGCTCTCCAGCCACTCTGACCCCAGCCTGTAGCACTGCATGGGGGTGTTGTGGCCAATGTGTAGAACCTGGCACTTAGATGTGTTAAATCTCATGCCATTGGACTCTGCCCGTCTGTCCATCTTGTCAAGGTCCCTCTGCAGAGCTCTCCGACCCTCTAACAAATGAACTCCTGCCCCAGATTAGTGTCATCTGCAAACTTACTGATGATGGACTCAGTCCCAGATCATCCATAAAGATATTCAACAGGATGAGGCCCAGAACTGATCCCTGGGGGACACCACTAGTATCTGGCTGCCAGCTGGATGTGGTGTTATCTGGAAATTTACTGATGATGGACTCAATCCCCTCATTCAGGTCATCAATAAAGATATTGAATAGGATGGGGCCCAGCATTGATCCCTGGGTGTGATGGGCTGAAAGGCTGATTCTCCTACCACGGGCCAAAAATGAGACTCAGACAAATGGATTGCAAAATTGGTGGAAAGTTTAAATGGAAAAGCAGTGAAAATTTTACAGAGAACCAGAAGCACAGTGACAAAAGAGAGAGATCCCAAAGCATACCCAAAGGCAACCCATCCCCACCTGAGAGTACACCCAAAACCCCCAGGGCTCTTTCTTCCCCCCCTCCACTGTTGGCCAGATCTGAGATTGCCCTTCCCCCCCGGCCTTGGGCCTAGCCAGGCCCAAGAGGCTGCGAAGTAGCTCCCCCCATGTGGTGGGTTAACCCCCGTTCTGAAGGAGAAGGGGGAAAAGATGTATCACTCCCCCTTTTCAGTTCAGACATGGAGGTCTTGATCTCTTTGACAATGTCTTTAGCCGTAGTTTCAATGGCTGAGATCAGGGGTTTCTGATTTACGCTGTCCTCATATTCCCTTAAATCACTGGCAAACTCACAGACAGTTTTAGGACTTCCATCCTGTCCAGTCAGGAGTATCCCTTCTAATGTGGGAGCATATTTCTGAGGAGCACCCTGGGTGAGTTTCTTCACAAAGGGCAGTCTCATGGGCACCTCATCTGGGTCCGAAGGGAGCTGGCCATCCCCATAAATTATTTCCAGCACGGCCATCTGTCTCAGGTAGCGAATGCCCTGTTCCATAGTTGTCCATCTAACTGGGGCCCAGGGCAGGTCATCTCTTGAGCGGTACCGGCCCTTGATGGCATTGAGGATCCAGGCCCAGAGAGTGTGTGTTCCATCGAGTTTGGCTAACTCTTTGTCCAGACCCGCATCACGAGTCAGGGAGCCTAAAAGCTTTGCCTCCCTCTTATCCAGGTCCACTGTGTCCACCCCCTCATCCCAGCATCTCAGAGCCCAGCTCAGTATTGGCTCACCCTCTTTCCTTGCGTAATCCAGACGAGTTTGCCTTAGTTCCTTTCTGGGTAACGATGTGACAGATATTTCCTGGTCTGATTCATCTTCATCCACCGCTGGGTTCTGTGAGGTGCTGGGGCCTGCTGAGGTTCATTCCTCTCCATCTGTGCTTGGCGATGATTTTTGGCTTCTTTTCCTGCGTGTGGTGACTGGTGCCAGAGAGACTGCATTGGCAGGAGCATCAGGGGTTAACTGTGGAACTGCTGGTGGTGGGGCAAACCCTTGTGCCTGGGGCTCAGGCTGAGGTCTGGCACACTCATTACAACCTAACCCCTCCCTCTTTGTGTTTACAGAGTGCTTACAATGCCCACAGCAGACACGCCCCCAGTCGTTAAAGAGTACAGTGGAGTGTGTTATCACCCTCCAAACAGCTCTTCATGGGTTAGCTCTTCCCCCACCCAACATAGTCACAGCAAATGCCCCTATAAGGATTACATTTAAGCATATGTAGCATATTGCAATGTACAGCAATTTTCCATCACTGCCACTTTTATCTACACCATTGGTTTCATAGCTTGCTTCAGGAAAATTTCTTGTGCTAGAGAAGTTACCACTGCCAGTGAAATTCAGTGAATTCAAGAGATACATGCCCAGCTTCATTGGTAAAGTTTTTTATCCAGTTGATTAGCACCTCTATCATTAACCACACCACATGGTAAGTTATTAATTTAGAATAGAATAGAATAGAATAGAATAGAATAGAATAGAATAGAATAGAATAGAATAAACCAGGTTGGAAGAGACCTTCAAGATCATCACGTCCAACCTATCATCCAACACCACCTAATCAACTAAACCATGCAACGAAGCACCCCATCAAGTCTCCTCCTGAACACCTCCAGTGATGGTGACTCCACCACCTCCCTGGGCAGTCCATTCCAATGGCCAGTCACTCTCTCTGTGTAAAACTTCTTCCTAACCTCCAGCCTAAACCTCCCCTGGTGCAGCCTGACACTGTGTCCTCTTGTTCTGGTGCTGGCTGCCTAGGAGAAGAGACCAACCTCTGCCTGGCTACAACCTCCCTTCAGGTAGTTGTAGAGAGCAATAACGTCACTTCTGAGTCTCCTCTTCTCCAGGAGAAGCAACCCCAGCTCCCTCAGTCTCTCCTCATAGGGCTTGTGTTCCAAGCCCCTCACCAACTTCATTGCCCTTCTCTGGACACGTTTCAGCAAGTCAACATCCTTCCTAAACTGAAGGGCCTAGAACTGGACACAGGACTCCGGGTGTGGCTTAACCAGTGCAGTGTACAGGGGCACAATGACCTCCCTGCTCCTGCTGGCCACACTGTTCCTGATGCAGGCCAGGATGCCATTGGCCCTCTTGGCTGCCTGGGCACACTACAGGCTCATGTTCAGCCTACCATCAACCAGTACCCCCAAGTCCCTCTCTGCCTGGCTGCTCTCCAGCCACTCTGACCCCAGCCTGTAGCACTGCCTGGGGTTCTTGTGGTCAATGTGCAGAACCTGGCGCTTGGATGTGTTCAATCTCATGCCGTTGGATTCTGCCCATCTGTCCAGCCTGTGGAAGTCTCTTTGTAGATGTGGGTCCAAAAGATCCAGCCAAAAACCCATGCAAAGTCTTGGACCATCAGATTCTTCAAAATTGCCACCTCTACTTCCAGTCCCTTTCTTTTAGAAAAATTATTGCTTGTATTTTCCAAATATAATATTAATTTCCAAACCCCACATTGGAGGTGCCAAAAATTGTGGTGGTTTGAGCCTTAACTGGGAGTTAAGAGCTCAAATGGGGGCAAGGCTGAGAATCTCTTCCTCAATCCCCCCCTCCACCCTCCCAACCGAGAGGGAAAAAAAAGGAAGAAGCAAATCCACCAAACAATAATTTGGAGTCAGTTTGGAAGTAGAGAGGTAAAGAATTTTCTTTAAAATAGATTTATATATATATATTTGTGTGTATATATATATATATATAAAAAAAAACAATAACAGGTAAGGTTTACAAGGGCAAGAAACAAGGATGGATGGGAGGGGGACAAAAAAAAAAGAATACAAAACCAGTCTCTCTCTGAAGAGGCACAGAAGCAGCACAGAGAAGGATCAGGTCTGACCACATGGCAGAGGAGCAGGAGGGCAGCACAGTAGCTCTCATCCAGGAGAGGCAGGAGCCAAAAGGAGCTAATAGCTGCAATGCCCTACTTTCTATACCCTAGCTGGGCAGGGAGGGGGGGAGTGGAACAGACTCAGTTTGCCAGGGAGGGGGGTGTGAGGGGTGGGAAACGCCCTGCAGGGAGTGCAAAGTACCCGCAAGCCCTCCACCCTGCTAAGTTTTTTGTTTTCAGAATGGACATTAACCCACCCACACCCCATTACTAGGTAGCGGTGAGGGAAGAAAGAGGAAGCACAGGATTGTTTGGAGCAGGACATTATGGGATGAATACACAGCTTCCTGTGTCCACCCACTGGGCTGGACCCTTTGAGACACTGGAGGTGTGTCTCATGTCACCACAGCAGGGGGCACCCGGCCCAAACTGCTACACTGGGGGACACCACTAGTGACTGGCCACCAGCTGGATGTGGCACCATTCACCACCACTCTCTGGGCTTGGCCCTCCAGCCACTTCCTAACCCAACACAGAGTGCTTCTGTCCAAGCCACGGGCTGACAGTTTGGCCAGGAGTTTGCTGTGGGGGACGGTGTAAAAGGCCTTGCTGAAGTCCAGGTAGACTACATCCACAGTCTTCCCCACATCCACCAGGCAGGTCACCTGATCCTAGAAGGAGATCAGGTTAGTTTATTCATAGTTTCATAGTTTCAGTTAGGGTTGGAAGGGATCACAAGGATCATCTAGTTCCAACCCTCCTGCCATGGGCAGGGACACTCTACACTAGATCACACTGGACAGAGCCTCATCCAGCCTGGGCTTAAACACCTCCAGGGACGGGGCCTCAACCACCTCCCTGGATAACCCATTCCAGGGCCTCACCACCCTCATAGTGAAGAACTTCCTCCTCACATCCAGCCTGAATCTCCCCACCTCCAGCTTCATTCCATTCCCCCTAGTCCTATCACTCCCTGATAGCCTGAGAAGTCCCTCCCCAGCCTTCTTGTAGGCCCCCTTCAGATACTGGAAGGCCACAATGAGGTCACCTTGGAGCCTTCTCTTCTCCAGACTGAACAGCCCCAACTCCTTCAGTCTGTCCTCATAGGAGAGGTGCTCCAGCCCTCTGATCATCCTCGTGGCCCTTCTCTGGACACCTTCCAGCACCTCCAGATCCCTCTTGTAACAGGGGCTCCAGAACTGGAGGCAGTACTCCAGGTGGGGTCTCACCAGAGCTGAGTAGAGGGGGAGAATCACCTCCCTTGACCTGCTGGCCACACTTCTCCTGATGCAGCCCAGGATCTGATTGGCTTTCCGGGCTGCAAGTGCACATTGAGAGCTCCTGTTGAGCTTCTCGTCCACCAGCACCCCCAAGTCTCTCTCCTCTGGGCTGCTCCCCAGCCAGTCCCTGCCCAGCCTGTATTTGTGCCTGGGATTGCCTTGACCCAGATGCAGGACCCTGCACTAGGTCTTGTTGAAGCTCATGAGGTTGGCCTGTGCCCACCTCTCCAGCCTGTCAAGGTCCCTCTGGATGGCATCCCTTCCCTCCAGCGTGTCTGCTGCACCACACAGCTTGGTGTCATCAGCAAACTTGCTGAGGGTGCACTCAATGCCACTGTCCATGTCACCCACAAAGATGTTGAACAAGACTGGTCCCAGGACTGATCCCTGAGGGACTCCGCTTGTCACTGGCCTCCATTGGGACATGGACCCCTTGACAGCCACTCTTTGGGTGCAGCCATCAAGCCAGTTCTTTATCCATCTAGTGGTCCACCCATCAAACCCGTGTGTCACCAGCTTGGAGACCAGGATGTGGTGTGGGACAGTGTCAAAGGCTTTGCTCAGGTCCAGGTAAAGGACATCAGTTGCTCGCCCCTCATCGATTAATGTTGTCACCTGTTCATAGAAGGCCACCAGGTTTGTCAGGCAGGATTTGCCCTTGGCAAAGCCATGCTGACTGTTCCAAATCACCTCTTCACTACTCTTCTGAGTCAGTAGTGCCTCCAGGAGGATCTGCTCCATGATCTTTCCGGGCACAGAGGTGAGACTGACCGGCCTGTAGTTCCCTGGTTCCTCCTTCTTACCCTTTTTGAAAATGGGAGCAATATTTGCCCTTTTCCAATCTGTGGGGACTTCCCCAGTCTGCCATGACTTTTGGAATAGAATAGAGAGGGGCTTAGCAACCTCATCTGCCAGTTCTCTCAGCACCCGTGGGTGTATCCCGTCGGGTCCCATGGACTTGAACACTTTCAGGTTCTTCAGGTGATCATGAACCTGAGCTTCATGATTAGGTTGGTCAGGCAGGACCTGCCCTTCCTAAATCCATGCTGGCTGGGCCTGATCCCTTGGCCATCCTGTAAATGCTGTGTGATTGCACTCAAGGTGACCTGCTCCATAATCTTGCCTGGCACTGAGGTCAGGCTGACAGGTCTGGAATTCCTTGGCTCATCCAAATGGCCCTTCTTGTGGATGGGCACCACATTGGCCAGCTTCCAGTCATCTGGGACCTCTCCAGTGAGCCAGGATTGTTGAAAAATGATGGAGAGCAGCTTGGCCAGCTCATCTGCCAGCTCCCTCAGCACTCTAGGATGGATCCCATCTGCTCCCATGGATTTTGGGGATCCAAGTGGCTAACCAGGTCTCTAACTACTTCCTCTTAGATCACAGGGGAACTATACTGCTCCCTGACTCCATCTAGCAGCTCAGGCAGCCAGTTGTCCAGAAGACATCCTATATTGCTATTAAAATTTGAGGCAAAGAAGGTGTTAGGTACCTCTGCCTTTTCCTCATCTTTAGTTACGATATTCCCCTCCATGTCCACTAAGGAGTGGAGGTTGTCCTTATGCCTCCTCTTGCCATTAATATATTTGTAAAAGTACTTTTTGTTGTCCTTCACAGCAGAGGCCAGTCTAAGCTCTAAATGGCTTTTGCCTCTCTAATTTTTTTTTCCTACATGACCTAGCAACATCCTTAAACATTTCCAAAGATGATACACGCATAAGAACAAGGTTTGGTGATCTTGAGACAGCCTCTAGCTTCCTATAAAATAATTCATCAATTTCTTCATGCTGCTTGGGTGGTCTGTGACAGACTCCAACCAGGATGTCAGCCTTGTTGGCCTTCCCTCCAATTTTCACCCTCAGGCACTCAACTTGCTCGTCCTTGTTCTCTAGTTCCATAGCATCTAGAACCTTCCTGATGTACAGGGCCACCCCTCCACCCCTTGTCCCTCGCCTGTCTCTCCTGAAGAGCCTGTAGCCATCAATTACAGTGCTCCAGTCATGTGAGTCATCCCACCACGTTTCTGTGATGGCAACTACATCATAACTTTGCTGCTGTAGCAAGGCTTCCAGCTCCTCTTACTTGTTACACATACTGTGTGCATTAGTGTACACGCACTTCATCTGGGCTGCTGGTTTTACCCCTGACTCCAGCTTACTGCCCCCAGACTCCTGTCTGGGGGGACTGGTTTCAGCCCCTTTCCCCTTCAAATCTAGTTTAAAGCCCTGTCAATGAGACCTGCCAACTCCCTTCCTAGAACACTTTTCCCTCTGTGGGATAGGCTGCTCTCATGTGCAAAGATCTTTTTCCCCCTCTGGGACAGATATGTTTATGCATCCTCACTTGCCTACCCTCCAGCTACCCCTGGAAAGACAACAATCTTAGAAGAAACTCTTTGTATGGTCAAAGATGAAAAAATGTGGATTATTTCAGAGCCAAGTGATTTTGCACCAGGTGAGCTGTCTGGGTGACTTTTTGTAGCTTGGTTTTCTGTAGCAGTAATTAGGCTATAGCCTAGCACTCCTGAGGCAAATACAGAATCAGGTACAGGTGCAGGCATAGCAGTGCAGTCATCTTTAAAGATCAGCTGTTAGCACTTTCCCTGCTGTGAGTTTGACCCATATCAGATGGATTGGGTAACCTTCAGACTCCATAAGAAAGACCCACACTGTGTTTTTTTCAAAAATAACCCTTGAGCTGAACAGAGACTCACTGGGGCAAGACATGATGATGCTGTGTTTGCATGAGTTAAGAAGCACTGCAGAACAGAGAGAAAATGCCTTCAGATCTAAGACATATTGCCCACTATTTTGAGTGCATGCATCCTGCCTGTATTCCATCCGTACTTATTTGTCTCCTCTTGCTCTTTTTGGCTTTTTAGGTCCTGAGTCAGAACTCACACATGCCAACTCATAAAATTAGGTCCTGCCCTAGACTATTTGTTCTGTACCAGCACAAACTTCAACAGCTGTAGATGCTGAGAGGATTAAGTGGAAGCACTCTTGAACCTTTTAGAGAAGGGTATGTTGTTTTTGTAAGCAATGGGGTGCATAACACAATAAATTCAAGATGGTAGGGTTTTATACTCACATAGAACACTTTGGTCACAACAACCCCATTGTAAGCTACAGACTTGGGGATTACGGTTGGAAAGCTGCAGTTTGGAGAAGGGCCTTGGGTTATTGGTTGATAATCAGCTGAATATGAGTCAAGAAAGCCAATGCCATCCTGGCAAGAAGACCTCCAACTCTGGACTTCCGGAGGGCAGACTTCAGGTTACTCAAGGAACTAACTCAGAAAGTTCCTTGGGAAACAGCCCTTAAAAATAAAGGGGTTCAGGAGAGCTGGGCCTACTTTAAGGAAGAACTCCTGAAGGTGCAGGAACAGGCTGTGCCAACGTGCCGGAAGATGAGCCGCCGGGGCAGATGGCCAGCCTGGATGGGCAATGAGCTTCTAAAAGAACTAAGGGAAAAAAAGAGGGTGTATCATCTTTGGAAGAAAGGGGAGGCAACCTATGGAATATTTAAGGAAGTTGCTAGGTCATGTAGGAAGAAAATTAGGGAGGCAAAGCACATTTAGAACTTAGACTGACCTCTGCTGTGAAGGACAACAAAAAGTCCTTCTATAAATACATCAATAGCAAGAAGAAGGGCAAGGACAACCTTCACTCCCTAGTGGACATGGAGGGGAATGTTGTAACAAAAGATGAGGAAAGGGCAGAGAGACTTAACACCTTCTTTGCCTCAATTTTTACTAGCAGGACAGAATGTCTTCCGGACAGCTGGCCTGCAGATCTGGCAGAAGGAGCCAGGGAGCAGTATAGTTTCCTTCTCTTCCAGGAGAAGGGGTTAGTTAGAGATCTCCTCAGCCATTTGGATCTGCACAAGTCCATGGGAGCAGATGGGATCCACCCTAGGGTGATGAGAGAGCTGGCAGATGAGCTGGTCAAGCCACTCTCCATCATTTTTCAGCAGTCCTGGCTCACTGGAGAGGTCCCAGAAGACTGGAAGCTGGCCAATGTGGTGCCCATCCACAAGAAGGGCCGGTTGGAAGAGCCAGGGAATTATAGGCCTGTCAGCCTGACCTCAGTGCCAGGCAAGATTATGGAACAGGGCATCTTGAGGGCAATCACACAGCACTTACAGGATGGCCAAGGGATCAGGCCCAGCCGGCATGGATTTAGGAAGGGCAGGTCCTGCCTGACCAACCTGATCTCCTTCTAGGATCAGGTGACCCGCCTGGTGGATGTGGGGAGGGCTGTGGATGTAGTCTACCTGGACCTCAGCAAGGCCTTTGACACCATCCCCCACAGCAAACTCCTGGCCAAGCTGTCAGCCTATGGCTTGGACAGGAGCACACTGGGTTGGGTTAGGAAGTGGCTGGAGGGCCAAGCCCAGAGAGTGGTGGTGAATGGTGCCACATCTGGCTGGCGGCCTGTCACTAGTGGTGTCCCCCAAGGATCAGTGCTGGGCCCCATGCTCTTCAACATCTTTATTGATGATCTGGATGAGGGCATTGAGTCCATCATCAGTAAATTTGCAGATGACACCAAGCTGGGGGCAGGAGTTGATCTGCTGGAGGGCAGAGAGGCTTTGCAGAGGGACCTCGACAGGCTGGACAGATGGGCAGAATCCAACGGCATGAGATTGAACACATCCAAGTGCCGGGTTCTGCACATTGGCCACAACAACCCCATGCAGTGCTACAGGCTGGGGTCAGAGTGGCTGGAGAGCGGCCAGGCAGAGAGGGACCTGGGGGTACTGGTTGATGGTAGGCTGAACATGAGGCAGCAGTGTGCCCTGGCAGCCAAGAGGGCCAATGGCATCCTGACCTGCATCAGAAACAGTGTGGCCAGCAGGAGCTGGGAGGTCATTCTGCCCCTGTACACTGCACTGGTTAGGCCACACCCGGAGTCCTGTGTCCAGTTCTGGGCCCCTCAGTTTAGGAAGGATGTTGACTTGCTGGAGCGTGTCCAGAGAAGGGCAGCGAAGTTGGTGAGGGGTTTGGAACACAAGCCCTCTGAGGAGAGGCTGAGGGAGCTGGGGTTGCTTAGCCTGGAGAAGAGGAGACTCAGAAGTGACGTTATTGCTGTCTACAACTGCCTGAAGGGAGGTTGTAGACAGGCAGAGGTTGGTCTCTTCTTCCAGGTAGCCAGCACCAGAACAAGAGGACATAGTCTCAGGCTGTGCCAGGGGAGGGTTAGGCTGGATGTTATAAAGAAGTTTTATACAGAGAGAGTGATTGCCCAGGGAGTGGTCTGCCCAGGGAGGTGGTGGAGTCACCATCATTGGAGGTGTTCCAGAGGAGACTTGATGGGGTGCTTGGTTGCATGGTTTAGTGTTTTAGGTGGGTGGGATTAGTTGATAGGTTGGACGCCATGATCTTGAAGGTCTCTTCCAACCTGGTCTATTCTATTCTATTCTATTCTATTCTATTCTATTCTATTCTATTCTATTCTAAACATTGTGGCCAGCAGGAACAGGGAGGTGATCATCACCCTGCACTAAGCACCGGTAACTCCACACCTCAAGTGATGTATTCTGGGCCCCTCACTATAGGAAGGATGTTGAGGAGCTAGTGTGTCCAGAGAAGGGTAACAAGGCTCATGAAAGGCCTGGAACATATGATCTGTGAGGAGCTTCTGAGGGATTTGGGGTTGTTCAGTCTGGAGAGGAGGATGATGGGAGACTTCATCACTCTCTACAATGACCTGAAGGGAGTTGGAGCAAGGAGGAGGCCAGCCTCTTCTCCTTGATGTCTAGAGGAAATGATTAGAGGTTCACTAGAGAAGGTTTAGGGTGGATGTTAGGAAACATTTCTTCACTGAAAAGGTTATAAAATGCTGGAATAGTCAGCCCAGGGAAGTGATGGAGTAACAATCCCTGGGGGTGTTCAAGCAGTGTGTGGACCTGCAGCTTAGAGGCAGGGTTTAGTGTTGACCCTTCAGTGCTAGGTCAAAAGTTGGCCTGGATGATCTTTGAGGTCTTTTCCAACCAGATATATTCTGTGATTCTGTGGTTATGTAATGGGCCATCTGTGGTGCAAGGCAGGAGAAAGTTTGGCCTGATGCCTGTTTACTGCCATCAACCTGTATGGTAGGACTGTTCTGTAATAATGCATGCTAAAAAGCCAAGTTAGTTCAAGAGAAGGAAATCTGACAATTGACGTGGTATGATCCAAAATAGGCAAGAGAGCTGCTGCATTAACCATTTTGAACAAGGTTTCCTGGAGGGATGCCTGAACATGGCCCTCAAGCACAATACTTTGAATTTTTGCCAACTTTATTTGAGGAGGAAGAAGGGCAGGAGGAGTGTTTTCTTGAGGGAAAAGAAACCTTACCCTATTAAAGCTTTCTGTTGCCAGGGAGGTTCAGGGAAAAATCAGGAAAACTCCTTTTTATGTTCTTTATGATGTTTACTCTGTCATACAGAGCCAAGACAGGGGTAAGAAAGGCTACATCATGATGCAGGGCTGCAAAAGCTGTGTGTATTTAATAGGGTGACATAAATGGTGTGTTTCTCTTTGCCCTCTGCTGAGTGATGTGGGGGGAAATCTGGCCTAAATAGCAAAAGGAGAAGCCATGAGAGTGGCTGCTGGCTCTCATCAGTCAGTACTCCCCTGGGCCAAGCCCACAGCTCCAACAGGAAGTACACAGCGGATGTTTAATGAAAGGGCTGCTGCGACTTATCTCTGTGTGCAGGGGACTTCTTTGTGAACTTGCTTGCTTTGAAAGATATGTGGCCCACTATGCTGGTATTGTTGGCTGTTGCTTTAAGCACAGCGGCATGATTCACATAGGAGCTGTGTGCTATGTCTGCCAAGGAAAGCTTCCCCCTTTCCCTCCCGGTTAGGAATAAACTCAGCAGAAGGCCATCAAGGTCACAAGATCTGCTCGCTATTGCATTTTACAGGACGGAAGACACGTTGTCTTAAGATCAGTTTATCAGCTGACTTTCCTGTGAAGAAGACAGAGGCTATTTTCCTGTGTACTGCCACCCCCGTAATTCCCAAACGAGCATGCTGTGTTTGCATCTCCTGTCAGCTCAGCTGTGTGTGTTTCTGAAACAGCCCAGTATTAAGCAAACAAATAAAAAAGCCATTGTGAGACTGTGCAGAATCAACATCCCTTATCAAATTGCCCGATGGAGAGGATAAATCTCTTCATCAAGGCTGCCTGTCAACTCACTCCCTCCCTCACTCTCAGTGTCAATGCACAATTAAATCCGTTGTGGTGAAGCAGGCTCCACTGATAATTGTAGAGAGAGTTACTTACAAGGACGCTGACAGCAGCAAAGAGCCTAATGGTCTTTTCTGCTTCCAAGGTGGCTTATTTTGAGCCTGCTCCTTTGAAAAACCACAAGTATTTGGGTTTGTTGTGTTTGGGGGTTTATGTGTTTGTCTTTTAAAGCCCCAGGTCTCTGCAGATTTTTATTTTAATCAGTGCTGGGGGTTTTATGCAACGGAATAAGCATCATGCAGAGCCAGCTCCCTCCCCCCTGGGCTCCTCCATGGGGTCCTTGCTTTCATAAGGTTTTCAGCTGGGGAATGGTTGCCCATTTCCTGTCTGTGCTTGCTATCACAAATGCATTTCTGTGACCAGGAAACTGCAGATGTTACAGATGCACTATGACATATCTTATTAGCTAATGATTCTTAATCTCTGAAGGATTACACATATTGAATAATGCCATTCATTGACAAACAGTTGAAGGGAATCATCCTGGCTATAAAGTATTTGCAGTGTCAACTTTAATCGATTGTGTTCCCCTTTTATATATCAGTAAACTAAAATAATCCTCCAATGCTCCCTGCATCTTAAGAGCACTGATTAACCTAGCAAAAAACAGCATGTGCCAAAATAAAATTGTTGTTTTTCAAATAACCCTGTTTTCTGGGCTGCAAAACTGCATTGCACAGGAAAACATCAACTAATCTTGAATAACATCCATTATTTTTTTTTCAACATTTGTCCAGTTTGAGTTTTGCATAATTTTATATTTCCTCCATCTACACAAAAAGCCTTTGGTCTCTAATGTTAAGGGTCTTCAGACTCCTGTAATAATCCAGAGTGGGAAAAGAGGGCAGAAAACCAGATCCAGAGCAGATCCCATGCCATCCCATCCACCAGCCAACAGGAATTTTGATTTTTGAGGCAGGATCAGGACTCACATCACTATTGCTGCAGCACTTTCATTACCTGTGACGTGAAATTCTCCCAGTTTTTCAGTCAGTGTCTACCTGAAAATATTTTCTGTTTCAATGTTAATGTCTACATCAAGGTACATGTCTGCAGTTCACAGTTGTGGAAGGTGAAAAAAATAATGTGCAAGTTTTGGCATATTAACATGCTTTAAGTACTTTCCTATATTTTAATCTTCTTGCTTGTATTATAAAACACAAATATGTGGAAGTATTACAGATACACCAGCAATATTCTCAGAAAATATTGCTTTCTTAAATTCTGGCAGCTGAATATGTATAGGATTTTGTTGGTAGCCAACTGGATTTTCCCCACACTAGCTAAGAAAATTAACTCAGATCTAATTTTTAGCCAGTATTTGTAAGGCTTTTCATGAATATCAGAGTATAGCCCTAAACCACAAAGATGGTATTTTATAATGGAAAGGGCATGTGAATTTTCTGGCAGTATAAACAAACAAACAAACCCCCACACAAATAATGTGTCCTGTCCTGTTTACTCTAGATGACTTGGAAAAGCCATAGTCATATTGAATCTAAATTGGAGTATCTCAGAGAGAATTATAACAAAGCTGAAACTAGAAGCAAAAGAAGATGCAGAATCCTTCTGAGCTTTGCTGCTACACAAATGGAGTTTGGTTTGAACTCTTTAATTTGCCACTTGCCAGCCTACATGTAAGAAGCAACCTTGTTTGGATTTCCACAAAGAATCTCATTCTTTTGTCAATAAAAAGACCTGGCAATATTTCCCTTGGCACTAGATGAAAAGATTGCTTATTCCATTGGCAATGGTTTCTTTTGTTGTTATCTAGTTTAATGAAAACTTAAAAAAAAAAGGGGGGGGGGGGGGGCTCTGAAAGTTTATAGATAAAGCTTATGTGTATTTTTACTGGTCATATGTTCACTCCATATTGTAGAAGCCATTGTACCAGGGAGAAACGTGGTTTATAACCGCACTTTTTGCAAGCAGCAGTCTTTATTCAAAACCATGAACAATGAAGCAAACTGCAGGGCCTCAGGCAGACATGTGGGCAATACAACAATTTTGACTTTACAGTAATTAATTGCAACTATTTTCTTAGCAACCTTTCAGGAAAGTCCTGTGAAATCCAACAAAGAGAGGGTGCTTTTGCTCTTTAAAGCCAAGAAAGCCCTCAACAGCTGTGTCTTTTCTTATGAACTCCAAAAACCATAAAGCAGAAGTCTAGTTATTCCACTAATTTCATGTAGCTGTCTTCAAAACTGCATCAGAATTACAGTGTGTGTTTATTGTTGTTGTTTTGTTGTAGTACTGGTCCAAGATTTTCAAATTTTGCAACTCTTTTGAAAAAACTTGGTGCCATTTTTTTCCAACATGTAAAATTCTGTGTTTTGTTGCTGCTTCTTAATACACCACCTTTAAATTCATGTCTTTTAAAAGAGCACATGCAGCACAATGACAAACTGAGTATCTGCATACAACAAATATTTGACAATAACCTAGTTGTTCTACCCCTCTACTCTGCCCTGGTGAGACCACACCTGGAATACTGCATCCAGTTTTGGGCTCCCCAGTTCAAGAAAGACAGAGAACTGCTGGAGAGAATCCAACAGAGAGCCACAAGGATGATTAGGGAACTCAAGCATCTCCCCTATGAAGAGAGACTGAGATCCCTGGGGCTGTTTAGTCTTGAGAACACTGAGAGGGGATCTCATTAATGTGTAAAAATATCTGAGGGGTGGGTATCACGTGGATGGGGCCAAGCTCTTTTTGGTGGTGCACAGTAATAAGACAAGAAACAATGGATCCAAGCTTGAACATAGAAGATTTCACCTAAACTTGAGGAGAAACTTCTTTACAGTGAGGGTGACAGAGCACAGGAACAGGCTGCCCAGGGAGATTGTGGAGTCTGCTTTTCTGGTTACTTTCAAACCCCACTTGGATGCATTCTGATGTGGACTACCCTAAGTGATCCTGCTTCGACAGGGGGGTTGGACTTGATGATCTCTCAAGGTCCCTTCCAACCTCTAATGTACTGTGTTACTATGATATGTTAGTCAGTCTTCAACTGGCAATGTGTTGCCCTTGCACTCAGAGAGGCACAGATGGAGGCAATGTCCTTACTGGGATCTGCAACGACCTTTCAGCAAGAGAGCTGGCAAGCCAGACCATGCTAAGGCCAGAGAACAAGGCTGCCGTTGGACCATGGGAGGCATGGCCTGTGGGAAGCACTAGCTGTTGCAAATGACTGCAGCTTCTCTATGTGTTGTGAAGTACTGCTGGCTGTAAGGACAGCCTCATCTTCATCAGCCATGATCAGAGCAGTCTTATTTCATCCAGCTTCTCAGGCCAGCAGTACAGACCATGAATGATATTGATGGCATTTCAGTGCTCCCGCCCATGCAGGCAGAGATGTTCCCAGGCACCACTGTTACTCTCAGCCTGCATGCCTCCCTATGCCCCAGGGAGGCCAGCATGGGTACTCAGAATGCAGGGGGACAGCCATGGAATTACACATACAGACAGTGTAGGGGCATTTGCCCATGCAGCATTAACTTTTATCCGTTATAACAACTGGATTTATGGCTCCTGAGCAATAAGGCTTAACAGTGCAAAGTTGGGATTTTTTCCATTTATTTCTCTGTGGAAGAACAAGCTCCCTGTTTCCCTGGTATCTAATACTAGGATAAAGCCTTTTTCAGCAACACTACATTGAGGCTAGTGGGATAGCACCAGAAATTAATTTGTCTAAATTTGGAATTTAGACAATTTTCCTTTTGCAACAGTTCTGTAGGTCCCACAAATTAAAGCTAAATACAGTTCCTTTTCAAAATCTTTCCCTCCCTTATCTAAATTCTCCTTCTCTCTGTCTCTGCACAATCAACACTTAGGAAAATATTTCTAGAGTGGAGTTGCTTTGCTTCTTTATTTTGTTATTCTTCTATGGATAAGGAGACAAATACATAAAATAAGATCATCATCTTCTTTTTTAAATTGTTTTTTAATTTCTGATTAACATAGTCTGGTGGTTTAGTTAACTCCTAAAACAGATGAATCCCTGACAGTCTCCAAATCAATATACAAGCAAATTCATATTGAAATGAACATAAAAATCACTAGGTCTCACCAGACATTTTGCTGGAGTTAATTAGGTTCTGCAAAACAGTGGCAAATTAGGTTAAGGGTAATCAACAGTGAAATGAAAAAACTGTCCACTAGGCAGCTGAAAGCCCATTCAGTTGTCAGATCCCAGCAGACTCTGTTTTGAAGACCTGTTCTTGTATTTCTTGCTGCAGCCATGCATACTGGATACTTACCTTTAGGAAAGGGACAGGTTTCCAAAATAAATACTTAACACTTTGTGAGATTTAAACAAGAGGTGGATCTTTAAATGCTGACAAGAAAGTGGAACAGTTCAATAGAAAATTCTTTTCATAAAGGTTGCAGCAGTTCACATCTCAGACCTGGTCAGGCCTCTGTTAGAATTAGAGAACTCCCATGGGACAGATTTTCACCCTTCTGCCCCTCGGGAAGCTTCATCACTTTTCTTTGATGCTCTTTTTTGAGACAGAACAGGATGTAACTCTGTGTGTATCTGATGACACTTAATATGGTCCAGCTCTGAACAGCCTTGCACTTGCTCTGCTGTGGTGCTCACAGAACCTCTCTTTCAGGATTACATTGTGATTTTCTGGGTCTCTGAATTGGGCTCTGAGTTAGTTTCTCAGCTGATATTAAAAATGGATGAACCCTCAGACTTTGTCAGCAGATACTATATCCTCAAACCCTGAAGAGTTGTATATTTACTCAGAAATTTAAAGTCATTTCAGTCTGGTGGATGGCTTCTAGAAATGAAGTTGTGTTGAAAGCGATGTTAGAGATGATCCTCTACTGTTGTATTTGTCAGTAAATGCAAAAGCAAGCCAAACAGGAAAACTGGCAAAATGAAGGCACAGCTCAAAGTCTTTATCTTTGCTGGTTTTGTCTCCAGGAACACTTTTTCATATCCTGCATGTGTATGAGCTCTATGTATGAATCATGGTAGGAAAGCAAAACATCCAAAGAATGGGTAGGAGAATACTCCCACAGATAGAGATTGAAGAATTGGAGCAGTCTGTGTATGAGGTTTGGAAAGCTGTAAGAGGTGGAGGATGAGCAAGAAACTGCAGTCCACCAGGCCGTCATAGCTCCTGAGAAGTAAGAATATGGAATTTGGCTCTCTGTCTTCATAAGGACCATAAATTTCTATGCTAAATTTTGTTAGGGAATAATTTTCTGAAATTAGGAATTTGATTAACAGAACCACAATTACATAATATTAGTATCTATTTTGGTGATTATGTCCCCCTTCTGGAAAATCCTTAAGAAGTTTGCTGGGCTAAGTTCCTATGAAAACTGAGAAGCTGTCTGATAGAAGCAAAAGTGACATCTCTAAATCTGTTTGTGTGTGCATGCTTGTTAATTGTCAACAGTACTCACTCAGTTGAGTTTTCTTGTAATTTTTCTCTTTTTTCAGATAATATTTTAATTTTTATCATCAACTCAGTTAACTACTGTCACAACATGATGTCACTGTAAATAAACATACAGCACAATCTCAAGGTATGTCAGCAATAACCCTTTGGCGTGAATAATCTTATGCAAAAGAGACAAAGCCTGACATGAAGACATTATTTTAATTTCACCACCTCACTCACCCTTGACTTAATAGTGGATTCGTTGTTGTTTTCAGATGTGGAGGAGCTGTGAGAAATCTAAAAGACCACCTTGTGCAGGTTAGACCCTCCTTTTCATCCTACAAGCCACATACCGAGTCCTCTGAGTAGTTAGAGCCTAAAGACTTCCACGGCATTGCTCAAGAGCTTGGAGTACAGCATGACAGACACCCTGGGTAAGTTGATTGCACCCTCACTAAGTCTGTGGATGATACCAAGCTGGGTAGCTGTGTTGATCTGCTAGAGAGCTTCACAGTGGGATCTAGACAGTATAGACCAATGGGCCAAGGCTCAGCAAGGTAAGCTACAGACTTGGGGATGTGTGGTTGGAAAGCTGCAGCTCGGAGAGAGGCCTGGGTGTATTGGTTGACAGTCAAGTGAGTATCAGTCAGCAGTGTGCTCAGGTCACCAAGAAAGCCAATGGCATCATGGCTTGTATTAGAAACACTGTGGCCAACACAGAAGTGATCATCCCCCTGTACTCAGCACTGGTGAGGCCACACATCAAGTGATGTGGTCAGTTCTTGGCCCCTCACTATAAGAAGGACATTGAAGTGCTGGAGTGTGTCCAAAGAAGGGCAATGAGGCTCATGAAGGGCCTGAAGCACACTTCCTTAGGTGTTTAAGACCAGGCTGGATGAGGCTCTGGCCAGCCTGATCTAGTGCAGAGTGTCCCTGCCCATGGCAGGGGGGTTGGAACTAGGTGATCCTTGTGGTCCCTTCCAACCCTAACTGAAACTATGAAACTATGAAACTATGAACTGGGGTTGTTCAGTGTGGGTAACAGGAAGCTGAGGGGAGATCTTATCGCTCTCTACAACTACCTAAAGGGAGGCTGGAGCAAGGAGCTGCTTCTCCTTGGTGACAAGCAACAGGACTAGAATGGTTATAAGCTGCTCCAGGGGTAGTTTAGGCTGCATATTAGGAAACATTTCTTCACATAGAGGGTTATGAAATATTGGAATGGTCTGCCCGAGGCAGTGTTGGAGTCACCTTCCCTGGAGGTGTTATAGCCACCTGGAGCTTAGGGACTTAGTTTAGTGTTGACCCTTCAGTGCTGGGTAGAAGGTTGGAGGAGATGATCTTGAAGGTCTCTTCCAACTAAACATATCCTGTGAGTTTGAGCCCAGAGAGGCTGATTTGAGAAGCCCTTCAGTCTTTGCTTCCTTTATTCCCGGATTAATCCAGAGCCACTGGGCTAGCACAGTCTTGCTGCCAAACATGTGAAGTGGCAGACTCAGAAGCTGGTCACTTCTGATATTCCTGCTTTCAGGGGGCTATTCCCACAAGTATCTTCCCAGTAGGCATGCTGATTCAATTCCAAATGTCTTAAGCAAAGAGGGTTCCCCAGGAAATTCAAAATGTGCAGGAGACAACTCCAGACTTAGATTAACTCCTGGTTTGCAGGTTTTAATTTTTGTCCTTGATAATTCATCAGACTGTGCAAACTACTCTTTTGCCTTGTTGTGTCTAACCTTTCAGAACTATCCTCCTAACATGCTATTTTTTCTTGCCTTTAACATCTCATAGAATCCTTAGAATCCTTGAACACAGGTTGGAAGGGACCTCAAGGATCATCTGGTCCAACCTTTCTTGGCATAAGCCCAGTCATAATTTCTCCCCAAACCTCTCTATTACCATCTGTAAGGATGTTGTTTCCTACTGAAGGGGTTGGGAAAAGCCAATGAAGGATGAAACCAAAGGGCTGTCCACCTCCAATCTCTCAGTGAGGCACTGAAGGAGAGCGTGGTTGCCTTCATCTCCTGCCTCCTGCCTCTCATTGAAACACACTGAATTTTCCCTTCCTACCCTGTTTACTTCAGACAATGCTTGTGTCTACTGGCTCCCTCTCTCACCCCCTTATGCATAATTTCTTGTAACTTCCTCAGTTCTGAATGCTCTCTCTCTTTTCTCTGATTTACCTCCATATTTGCCCATTGGAATGGTCTGCCCAGGGAGGTGGTGGAGTCACCATCATTGGAGGTGTTCAGGAGGAGACTTGATGGGGTACTTGGTGCCATGATCTAGTTGTTTAGGTGGGTTGGATTGGTTGATAGGTTGGATATGATGATCTTGAAGGTCTCTTCCAACCTGGATTTATTGTATTGTATTGTATTGTATTGTATTGTATTATAAACTCTTGGGTGCACACATTTTTCCAGGTCCTTCTAAACATGCATATAAACAGTGACCTCCAGCTGCAGCCCTGTATTTACAATGAATACAATCTAGCCTAAAATATTTGGACAGTAAGTGCTACCATATTGTTGATTGTGATTGCATTTTATTTGAATGCAACACGTGCCAAATATCTTCTTGCCATTGAATATCTATATGAGATTATGAGATTACTTACATTGCTTGTGCCAGTCTCATGGGTTGTTGTATTGATGTGCTATCAGCCTGCAGGCTGACACCTGGTACTCTGTGAATCCCTGCCAGACCATGGTGCATGCCATGCTTGCCAGCCCTTATTACAAACAGAAAGAGACTTTCTAAAGTGGTTCCTCTCCCCGCCCTCAAACTTGACACTGACAACCAATGTTTTCCATTTTCTGTAAAGAGCAAATGCTGGCAGTACCACAGGCATGTAAAATCAGGAAATCACAGATTCCCATCTTTCCACCCTTCCTCTGACAAATATTGATACCCTTGTATTTGTGACCGGTGCAGGTAGATATTTATGTGGACAGAAAAGGAGAGCAGACAAGGAGGCTAACAACTTGCACTCACCCACACTGAATACAAATTCCTGTGACTCATGAGACACAGTGACTGCCCCAACCCACAGTAGTTTTTCAGGCCAGGTCCTGACACAATTATAGTGGTCCCTGTTGCTCTCTCTCTCTTTCTTTTTTTTTTTTTTCCCCTCCAGACAGACAGTTCAGGAAGAAGGAAATGCAGAAAGAGTGCATTGACATTCTTGTTTCTTTTTCCTACCCTGCAGATGGTTCTGCTGCTCTCCTGACACTCTCCTGGCCCCTTTGTGTCATACTCTATTGTTCCAAAAAGAACTTTTTAATTTAATCAAATGTGGAAAACCAGCAAATTTGCAGGGCAGCTGGGGAGGTGAAGTGGGGAGGGCTCTTAAGGGTAGAATGGCAGACTTTGCAGCATAATAACATGCAGATGTTGCAACACAGCTTGCTAAGGGCATAACCCCAAGTAGGAAAATTCCCCCCTTCTACACATTAATCTAATTCTTCGCCAGAATGTCTTCTTTCTTAACTACAGAGAGAGTGTGGAAATGCCTTGAAGCTTTATTGCAACAGGAAAGATAATGAACAGTGATGAGTGGAAAGGCAGGAATGGAGATAAAGGCCTGCATGCTGAAATAGCAGTAAAACACTGGAGTATATCCTGTTGTGGTGGATATATTTTTCTCTTTAATTCCTCCCTTGGGCAGTTTGAGGATGGAAATGTTTTTCTCAGAGGAAGCATTCTCACTGCTGATTTTATAGAGAAGCAGCAATTTCCGTAAATGGGATAATACTGCAGAGTAGTTAGAGATCCCTTTGCCAGATATGAACGTGTGCTGTTAAATGCTGGCACTCTCTGGGGTGAATTATTAGTAGAAGCAGAAAGTTTATAAGAAATCCAATGCACAATATTACAGAAAAAAAAGTTAATGGCCAAATATTCACTTCTGTTGTGGCAGTATCACCCTTTAATAGGTCAGCTCTAAAGGATGCAGGTGTTTTTACAAGTTTCAGGTTTACAAGCTTCAACTTGCACTTGTACTTAAGCATCTCTTAATAATGAATTTAATTATTTTCCGGGGGACTATTAATCTAAGCTTTAGGTGGAGACTGTGTTATGCGTATCAATGGTTATCTATGACACTCTGGATACTGCTGTTCGATTTAATACAAGTGCCCTGCAGATGTTCTAAGCCAGACCTGGGTACAATGAGTGGGGGACTGAAAGCATATCATCATGCTCATTCTACTGGGGCAGAACTTAAACATCAACAAACAAAAAAAATAAGGAAAACAAAACCCAGTAAATTGGTTTAAAAATCCTATCAAGCCCCTAACCCATCAGGTCACACAATTGTATTGATGGACCCCAGACTATTTCATATTCAAAAGCAGTTTATTGAAGCACAACTGACAGACAAAACAGATTAGTTCCCACAAACACCTGAAATGAAAAGGAAGGAGTAGTCAGCATGGATTTACCAAGAGGAAATCATGTTTGACTAATCTGATAGGGTAGATGCAGGGAGACCAGTGGATGTAACCTTAGTAAGGCTTTTGACACTGTCTCCCAGAGACAGGGATCTGCTCAAGAGAGTCCAACAGAGGGCTGCAAGGATGATTAAGGGACTGGAGCATGTGCCTTAGGAGGAAAGGCTGAGAGAGCTCGGGCTTTTTAGTCTGGAGTAGAGAAGACTGAGATGGGATCTAATAAATGTATATAAATATCTGAGGGCTGGATGTCAAGAAGGAAAGGAAAGCTTCTTCTCACTTGCACCCTGTGATAGAACAAGGGGCAATGGATGTAAACTACAGCACAGGAGGTTCCACCTCAACATGAGGAAGAACTTCTTTACTGTAAGAGTCACAGACCACTGGAACTGGCTTCCCAGATGAGGCTGTGGAGTCTCCTTCTCTGGAAACTTTCAAGACCTGTCTGGATGCATTCATGTGCAACCTGCACTAGATTCTATGGTCCTGCTCTGGCAGCGGGGTTAGACTCAAAGATGTCCAGAGGTCCCTTCCAGTCCCCAACATCCAGGGCAAGATGCTATATGTTTCCAAATAAGTGGGAGAAGAATGTGTAATGCTGAAATCACAGATTTCTATAGTCCTATGAGCAATATGAGGGCACCGTAATATCTAAGGATGTAGACAATCTTGAGTGCCATTATGCAGCATGTGCCAGGCCCAGTCAGCATGGGTTCATAATGGGGCAGCTCATGTTTGACAAACCTCCTTCTACAATAGGGCGACCTGTTTAGTAGATGAGGGAAAGTCCAGGTTGCTTACCTGAACTTTGGTACATTTGACTCTGTCTTCCACTGCACCCTCTTGGAGAAACTGCTCATGGCTTGGATGGGTGAATGCTTCACTGGGCAAAAAAAATCTGGTTGTCTGGGCCCAAAGAGTGGTGATGAATGGAGATAAATCTAATTTGTGGCCAGTCACAAGTGGTGTTCCCCAGGGATCTGTATTGGCCAGGCTTGTTTAATATCTATCAGCTATCTGGATGAGGGAATTGAGTGCACCCTCCACAGACATCATTAAGCTGGGAGGGCACGTGGATCCACTGGAGGGTAGGAAGCCTCTGCAGGAGTAGGAAAGTAATTGTACCTCTGTGCTTGGCACTGGTGAGGCCACATCTAGAATACTTTGATCAGTTTTGGACCTCTCACTGCAAACAGGACATTGAATTGGTGGATTACGTCCAGAGAAGAGCACCAAAGATGCTGAAGGGTCTTGAGAACACATCTTCTGAGGAGTGCTTGAGGGAACTGGAGTTTTTAAGTCTGGAGATGAGAAGGCTGAGGGGACATCTTTTTGCTCTTCACAACTACCTGAAAGGAGGTTGTAATGAAGTGGATGTCAGTCTCTTCTACCTAGTTAATATGTGATGAAAGGAAGCAGCCTCATGTTGCACCAGGGAATGTTTAGATTGGATATGAGAAGAAAATTCTTCACTGAAAGGGTTATTAAACACTGGAATAGGCTTCCCAGGGAGGACTTTTGAATCCCTGGAGGCATTTAAAAGATGCATCCATGTGGTGCTAAGGGGCATGGTTTTGTACTAGACTTGGTAGAGTAAAATAATGGTTGGACTTGATGACTTTAAATATATTTTCCAACCTAACCAGTTCTATGATTTTATGACATAAGTAATAGGCTGATGAGCTTCAATATATTTTCTCATCTATACCACCAGACATTTGGCCACATGTGTACCCTATTCAGTATATAGGAAGAATGGGTTTTTCTTTTAATGCTTTTTGTTAATACTTGCACATAACTCTCAAACTTTCTTCATAAATTAATTTGCTTGAAATTTTCCATGTCTAAATCTTTCATCCAATAATATGTGGAATACAATACATTTTTTTCTTCCCAGAAAAAAACTTGGCATCCTGCAAGTTAAGAATGTCTCCAGATTCTGGGCGTTTATGGAGCATTTCCATCAGGGTGCTTGTTTACTCTGGATTCAGTCCAGGACACAAGGCTGGTCCTAGATGGCTACTGTTGACAAGAGAACAATGTATGACTGATCATGTGAGATTATTCTGATCACAAAGCACCTACACAGTTTATTTATGCACTAGGGCAACTCAGAAGCACGTATAAAAAGTCCTCAAGGCTCAAACATCTTGCTTTTTCCATAGAGGAGAATATAAACAGCTAACAAAGGGAGAAACAGAAACATTAAGCTGTAAAGCAATACTTGACTTTCTTAGAGAGTTCAAAAGGTTACAGTCAGCTGCTCCCTTTCTCAACCTGTTTGTGTGGTGGGGATTTAAGTTGCAGTCCTTGATGCCACCCACAGAGTTTGATAAGTCTGAATTTCACACATGGTTTGTTCTGCCCAAAACCTCAGGGTGGAAAATGTGGCATCAAATCCAAGCAAAAGGTGCACAGACAGCATATTGGTCTTCATCAGGAAACTGCAAGGCCTTTGTTATGACACAGACTGGTGAAATGAGTAAGACTATTCAGAATACTTGTGAAAATACCAGTGATGGACTCTGGGAATGTGTTTTCCAGTACTTACAAAGCAATCTTGAGTTGAACTTGTAACCTTTGTGCACATTTCAGTATCTGTTACTCAACAGCACTTCAAGGATTTAAACGTCTACTTTATATTATTACAGTCAGTGGGAAGGAAGTGTCTAATACGAACACCACCACCACCACAAGCAGTCATGGAAATTTCACCACCAGTAACCAATTTTTGCAGGACTCCAAGGCATTATACCTGAGACAGAAACCTGAGACAGAGAAAATCCTAAAAGCATGGCAGGGATTTGTGTTTTCTTGTAGTCCCCACCTTCCCCTTACACAGTCCTTTCTGTCTGAGCAGAGCTTAGAGTGCTTGTCCATCATTTCCACTGTAAGCACTTATCTTTTCCCAGTAGAAAATATTCTGGCTGAAATTTAGTTTCAGATATGCCCAAAAGTAGTAGGAAAAAAAAATAATAAATTAAATCAACAATGCAAGAATGAAACAAAATCTGCAAGTTCTTTGTATTCACACCTTGGTTTTTATTCCTCTTGCCCCAAATTGGAATTGCTTACAATGTTCTCCCTTTAAAGTACCCTGAAGCATCTGATCATAGTTAAAAATAAAAATCTTTGGAAATATGCACATTTAAAATGTGATTCTGCTTGTAAAGTAACTTTCCTCCAAAGAAACTGTAGTGTAAATATACATCCCTTTAACACGAACATAAAAGATACTTTTTTTATAATGTTATACTTTAAATATCACAAATACATGGAAGCACTTCAAAGAAGACAATAGGCTTGTTTTACTGCTAACCCTTAGGAAGTCATGCTGTGGGGCTGAATAGATTGCAAGGCCCCAAGATATTCTGAATTTACTGTAATAGTCTCAAGAAAATATACTAGTTAAAATAAGGAAAAGGATTTTACAGAGTTTGCGTCTCACAGTGCATGTCATCTGTGTATGAATCTAAACTCCTCCAACTTGCAAGTTTTGCCTGCCATGGTAGGACCAGAATGATGTCAGCAGTGCGACTGATGAGCTTAGTTGGTCCATCACCTTGTATTCATGATCATTGTGCTTGGGAAATGTGACAAGCTGGGTCCAAAAGCAGCCTTCAAGCCCTGTATTACAGAATGCAGTGTGTTGAAATGTTTATGCTTCTCCCAGGTCTGCTACTGTCTGGCAACTGTGCACATCACTGCCATGAATCTCTAGCACATCAGTAATGTGGTGGGCTCCAAATATATTTTATACCACACAATATAAGATTAAACTCTATTATTTATCAAGACAGCTCACTCTATGTTTCATCCTTGCCAGAAGTCATCCCTCACTCTATGTTTCATCTTTGCCAGGAGTCTTGGATGAAGTATCATTGTCACCTTGTAACCAGCCCAATATAACCCCTGTGGTGTGTGTGTGGGCAAGGCCCCCTACTTATGCCTGTGTCATTAGTCTTGCCAGTCCCCTCCCCTTCCTGCTGACAGCAGGCTAGGGCACCCCAGAGTGCTCTGCTTTCTTCATGTGATGGGTAGAGGCTGACCCCCTCCCCACCATGGGCAAAAAATGAAACTCAGACAAATGGATTGCAAAAGTGGTGGAAAGTTTAAATGGAAAGCAGTGAATGTTTACAGAGAACCAGAAGCACAGTGACAAAAGAGAGATCCCAAAGCACACCCAGAAACATTCTACCCCCACCTGAGGGTACACCCAAAACCCCCAGAGCTCTTTCTTTGCCCCCCCCCCACCCCCCTCCCCCCCCGTTAGGCTAATCTCAGCTGGCCAGATCTGAGATTGCCCTTCCCCCCCAGCCTTGGGCCTAGCTAGGCCCAAGATGCCAGGAGACAGTTCCCCCCATTACCAGGTAGCGGCAAGGGAAGAAAAGAGGAAGTGCAGGACCCCTGCTGAGATCTTATAGGGGAGCAGGGCATTATGAGATGAAACACCTGGCTTCCTGTGTCCACCCACTCGGCTGGACCCTTTTGGCCCTCATGTGGGCACAGCAGGGGGCACCTGGCCCAAACTGCTACCTTCACTGTACCACACTCCAGACACAACCCCCGGGAGATACACCACCCTTCCCCTACCTCTGGTGTAGAACAATTTGCCCAGATGAACCAGAATGCATCAATACAAGTGCAGTTATCCAAAATGGTAGGGACAGTGGAGGTGAAAGTACATTTTTGCCAGTGCAAAAATTGCATTGAAGAGCCACACACTGATCCTTGGACTTTTTTGAAACTATTTTCTTCACCTACCAAGTGAACAAATTATGGGTGTGGTTCAGCCTGTCCAGACCATACACTGCAACTTTTGTCAGTGGCTTTTTTCATGGGGTGGCACAGCCCTGATGCTAAGAGATGTCTGAGCCCTGCGTCCTTCCTTCTGTATCAGTTGCATGGCAAAAGTGTCACCCTGCTGTAATACACGGCTCTTGTGATTTCTGCAGTAATTCATGTCTTGCCTTTGTCGTGCCAATGCATAGGACAGATCAGGCAAATACAGGTCATTGTCCTGAACCTAAACGTACAGACCACTGGAGCTACAAAAAGGTAAGGGGAACAAAGATTTTCTATATGGTAACTACCTGCATCTCATCCATAAATTAATTTTTCTAGTCAAGAAGCTTCTGAGGTACTCGGTCCATCATTAGCAGGACAGGCAAAATCAGATAAGACACTGTAAAATCATCTTTTTTTGGATTCAGAGATCTAACATCCCATTTTAATTTTAAGAGAATGTTGATCTTCCCCTTTGTCTAGCTAGCAGACTCTCAACCATGTTTGTCGTGTTGAAGCAATGGCTGCCTATCCAGGGGCTACATGCTACCAGACTTGGGACACCCAGAAAATACCTGCTCTGTGCCACAGAGGTTCCTGGGAGGTTCCATGGGGCTGTGAGGTGAGGAATAACAAATTTCTGCATGGCGTACAGCTCACGCCTGGAAGTGTCATATCATCATTTGTGGAGCACTGTGCTGTCTGCCCATGGGACTTGTAAATACTAACAGCTTTCGGTAGAGACTGCACTGCTTCTAGGCTTGAACTGACCCACCCAGAGCAAACTCATGAGGCCTGTAGACCCTGTCCACATGCTCTGTGGGCTTGGCTGTTTCCTCCAGGTGGAGGTCTCTATACAAAGCAGAGATAAAATAGAGTAGAGTATCCTGTGGCCTTCTTGGCCCCTGGGCACACTGTTGGCTCATTTTTAGCCTACTATCAACTGGTACCCCCAGGTGCCTTTCTGCCTGGTCACTCTCCAGCCACTCTGACCCCAGCGAATAGCACTGCATGGGGTTGTTGTGGCCAATGTGTAGACCTGGCACTTAGATGTGTTAAGTCTCATGCCATTGGACTCTGCCCATCTGTCCAGCCTGTCAAAGTCCCTCTGCAGAGCTCTCCTACCCTCTAACTGATCAACACCTGCTCCCAGCTTGGTGTCGTCCGCAAATTTACTGATGATGGACTCAATACCCTCATCCAGATCATCAGTAAAGATATTGAAGAGGATGAGGCCCAGCACTGATCCCTGGGGGACACCACTAGTGACTGGCCACCAGCTGGATGTGGCACCATTCACCACCACTCTCTGGGCTCAGCCCTCCAGTCACTTCCTAACCCAGCACAGAGTGCTGCTGTCCAAGCCATGGGCTGACAGCTTGGCCAGGAGTTTGCTGTGGGGGATGGTGTCAAAGGCCTTGCTGAAGTCCAGGTAGACTACATCCACAAGCTTCCCCACATCCACCAGGCAGGTCACCTGATCCTAGAAGGAGATCAGGTTGATGAGACAGGACCTGCCCTTCCTAAATCCATGCTGGCTGGGCCTGATCCCTTGGCCATCCTGTAAGTGCTGTGTGATTGCCCTCAAGATGCCCTGTCAGGACTGTAATTCCCTGGTCTCTTTGCAGAGCACCAGCTCAGAACCAAACTACCCTTATCTAACCTGCCTTGGCCATTGACTACTACTTTGTCCTCAAATGTTACTTCTTGTGGCACTAGTAATATCACCACTTTGTCATTAGCTTGAGAAATTCCAGAAATCCCACTACTGTTATGCCCTTTCTCCAGAGAAAACCACATTTATGCTTGGGAGAGCAGTGGTAAATCCAGCTGCAAATCTTTATGCCGGTCAGCCTGAGAAAAAAGTTCATGCCAAAACTTTCCTATAGAAAGAGAAACATGTTGTAAGACCATTGTTTTCACCATCTTGAATATCAGAAAAAGAAAAACATTACCTAATTCATCTTGTCTGAGTTTTCTTTGTGCAGCCTTGGACAAGAGTGGAAACCAGAGAAGTGCTGTGCCTGCCTACAGCACCAGCAGCAGCTAGAACAGCACAACACGGTATAGACACTGAGCCCCCAAAATGGAGTGAAAGGCTAAATCATGCCAGCTGCCTAAGCTAAACCAAGCAACATTGCATGGTAGTTCTTCCAGACTACTGTACCAGTTTCACTCCCATATTGCACAAACAAAATTTGTCATGAGTCTGATGATCAGTGTTCATCAAATTGGCTTCCTGTGATTAAAATGTCCCCTAGTCCCAAGCAATAAAATATAGCTGCAAATTGAACTTCCAGTGTGACCCACTTGGCTTGGCCCAGGTGATGTTTCAGGGCTTCACACCAACCTGTACACCTGTGGACAATTGTGGTAGCATCAGCACAAGCACATTCTCCCAGTCCCTGCAGCAGACTGGAAGCCTGGATAGCCAAGAAAAGCTTCTCAGTCTGTCACACTTTGCTGCGACTCAAACAGAAGTCTCCATCTTTTTCAGCTGTGTCCCTGCTATGTTTCTGGCATGAAAGTGAATCTGAATTTGCATCCGTATCTACTTGGTATCCACGCTTCTGCTGGTGAGATTGTGAGCCCTTGAAGGCTGTATCTTTTACTCAGTCCTTCTACAACGCCTGCCAAAACAGGGCTATGATCTCACCGGAGGATTTCACACCCTATCATCACAATAACATAATAAAATACATTGTTCTTAATGTCAGAGTTTTCCCAGCACCACAACCTCCTTCCAATATTTCTAAATAACAAAGGTTTTCTGGCCTAGGGAGGTTCTGAGCTGTCATCTGAAAGTAGAAAAAGGGTCAACATTGTACTTTTGCCTCCACAAGCCTCTGCAGCAACAACATCCACATTTAATATATTGATTTGCCTGTTGCAAGAGGAAATTCCACTAAGAAACATGTTTCTCCTTGTTCCAGGTGTCCAATAGAAGTACAGCTCTTCATGCATGTGGTGGGTTTTTAAAGGCATAGCCTAAAACTGCCACAATGCAGTTTGTTGGTTTATAGAGCAAATGATCTTTCTCATTAATTCAAAATTATAGATATCAGGAGAAGCCAAAAGATAAAGGACATTGAGTAAAGTTTACTAAGGCAGGGAATTTGGCTTCTTGCCATCAAGATGAAAGGGGCATGAAATGATTCTGAACATTTTTATTGGATCTGATAAGAGCTGGATAGGTAAAATACCATGAATTCTGCCAACCAAGCAAATCTGATCTTTACCCAAAAGGATATAATAGAGGCACTTCCTCAATTCAATGAAATTATGCAGAGAAAAGCCAGCTTTAAAGATACCTTGTCACTACACAAATTTAGCAAATGGCTAGACAAAGCACATTGTACCAAACTCAGGTCTCAGCTACATCAATGACATTGCAATAAAAAATGCAACAGGGTGAGCTTACTAGGGGTTATATTTGCTGTGTTATTTGTATGAAAGAAATATCTATGCCTGTCTCCCAAAGAGAAGGTAAAAAGCTCACCTGTCTCTATATTTCTGCATGTAACTTCGTACCGATGCACCATTTCCCCATTAGTTCTGCAAATGTAAAAGAGCAGTTTCTTGTCTCAATAATATGATCAATGTAGTCATTGTCAGATGCGTGGAGCTTGTTCCAAAAAGTTTCTGTTTACAACTTGAACTTGTAGGTCAAGTTGTGAGTTGATGTATGGGCTTACTGTACTCATTAAGATTGCATAAAAAAAAATTGGCACAGCAAGCCATCTTGAAAACAGAGAGATGTAGTGTATTAGGCAGCTGAATAATTAACACAGGCTCAACAAGCATGTTAAGTCACCTATTTAATTCTATGAGCAAAATAAATAATTAAATACAACTTCTTCAGAAAACAAAGCTTAAGCGGAAATGATTAGTTGTAAAGACTGCCTTATGTGCTTGTGGCACACATGTCTGTATTTCAACATTTCTGTCAGTATGACCTTGGTGCTGGGGAAGGTCATGAAGCAGATCATCTTGAGTGCCATTATGCAGTACATACAAGGTGATCAAGCAGGCCAGCATAGGTTCATGAAGGAGATCATGAGCATGATCTCCTTCTAAAACAAGGTGACCAACCTAGTAAATAAGGGAAAGGGGAAGGGATGTTGTTTACCTTGACTTTAGTATAGCATTTGACACTGTCTCCCACAGCATCCTCATGAAGAAACTGGCTTCTCATGGCTTGAATGGGTGAGCACTTCACTGGGTTAAAAATTGGCTTGGTTAGCTGGATCCAAAGAGTGGTGGTGAACAGAGATGATCAAGTTGGCAGCCAGTGGCAAGTGGTGTTCCCCAGGGCTCGCTACTGGGACCAGTTCTCTTGAATATCTTTATCAAGGACTGAGTGCACCCTCAGCAAGTTTGCAGATCACACTAAGCTGGGAGAAAATGTTGATCTGCCATAGGGTAGGAAGACTCTGCAGATGGGCCTGGGCAGGCTGGATCAATGGGCCAAGGTCAGTTGTATGGGATTTAGGAAGGCTAAGTGCCAGGTCCTGCACTTGGGTCACAACAACCTCATGTAAGGCTACAGGCTTGGGTTAGAGTGCCTGGAAAACTGCTCTTCAGAAAAGGACCTGGCTATGCTGATTGCCAGCTGTCTGAACATGAGCAAGGAGTGTGTTCAGGTAGCCAAGAAGGCCAAGAGCATCCTGGCCTGTATCAGGAATATTGTGGCCGGTAAGAGCAGGGAAATAATTGTCCACCCAGTACTTGGCACTGGTGAGGCCACATCTTGAATACTTTGATTGGTTTTGGGCCTGTCACTACAAGAAGGACATTTTGTTGGTGGAATATGTCCAAAGGAAAACAACAAAGCTGGTCAAGGACCTTGAACTCAAGTCTTGTGTGGAACAGCTGAGGGAACTGGGGCTTCTCAGCCTTCAGAAGAGGAAGCTGTCTACAACTCACCCTCTACAACTACCTGAAAAAGATTGAAGCAAAGTGGGGGTCAATCTCTTCTCACATGAAACAAGTGACAGGACAAGACAAAACAGGTTCAAGTTGTACCAAGTGAGGTACTGGTGGGATATTAGGAAAACATTCTTCACAGAAAGGGTTACCAAACATTAGAACAGGCTTCCCAAGGAGGTGAGTCACCATCCCTAGAGGTATTTAAAAGTTGCATGGTTGTGATGCTGAGGAGTATGTTTAATGGTAGTAGCACAGCAGTAGTGGTGGGATTGTGAGCTCTAGGCAAGCAGTTGGACTTAATGATCTGAAAGGTGTCTTCCACCCACAAGAGTTCAATACAATTTTATGAGTTACTGGAGTGTGTCCAGAAAAGGGCAAAAAAGCTAGAAAAGGGTTTGGAAAGCAATTCTTATGAGGAGCACCTAAGGGAAATGGGATTGTTTAGTCTGGAGAAGAGGAGCCTGACAAGAAAAGTTATTGCTCTCTGCAACTATGTGAAAGAGTGGTCAGACACCGGAACAGGCTTCCCAGGGAGGCGGTGGACTCACCACCCCTGGAGATGTTCAAGAAACATGGTAGACATGCCACTTCTGGACATGTTTTAATGGCCATGGTGGTGTTAGGTTGACACTAAACTCTATGATTTCTTCCAACTTAAATGTGTAGCGGTTTAGGCTGGGTGCTGGCCCGGATGCCACTGCACAGACCACACCTGGGAGGTCCCAAGGGGTGGGCCCAGCCCAAGGGGGTGGTCACAGGAAACCAGGTATTCCATTTGCATAATGCCCTGCTCCCCTATAAAACATCCACGCGGGGTCTTCACTCCCTCTTTCAACCCCTGCTGCTGCCTAGGTAAAATGGTATGAGCTGCCTCCCGTGGGCCTGCCCAGGCCCAAGGCTGGGTTGGGGGGGGGGAGAAAGAGCCCTGGGGGGGGGGGGTAAGTGTACCCCCCGCCGCGTGGGGATGGGATGTTCTTGGGTATGTTCTGGGATCTCTCTCTCTTTGTCATGGTGCTTGTGGTATTTCTGTAAAACTTTCATTGTTGCTTTATTTGTTTTTCCATTTAAACTTCCCACCATTTTTTACAATCCGTTTGTCTGAGTCATTATTTTTGCCCGTGGTGGGAGGATTGCTCTCCCAAACCATGACAAATGCTTCTATGATTCTATGATCTTCAAATTAAGGAAGGGAATCCTACTGGGAGCAAAGGATTCAGAACTAGAGCAGGAAGGTTATATTTTAAATAACAATTTCCATATAGAATCATGGAATCATTAGGGTTGTAAAAGACCTGTAAGATCATCTAGTCCAACTATGACCCAAATGCTGTGACCACAAAACCATATCCTGAAGGGCCACATATACATGCGTCTTGAACACCTCCAAGGACAATGACTCTGCCACATAGATGGGGTCAGGAAGAAGTGTAGTCTTCCTGAAATCCATGAGAAAGTAGTTAGGGATTTGACTTGCTCAGCCACTTGGATACTCACAAGTCCATGGGACCGGATGGGATCCATCCTAGGGTGCTGAGAGAACTGGCAGATGAGCTGGCCAAGCCACTCTCCATCATTTTCCACCAGTCCTGGCTCACTGGAGAGGTCCCAGATGACTGGAAGCTGGCCAATGTGGTGCCCATCCACAAGAAGGGTCAGCAGGAGGAACTAGGGAATTCCAGATCTGTCAGCCTGACCTCAGTGCCAGGCAAGATTATGGAACAGGGCATCTTGAGGGCAATCACACAGCACTTACAGGATGGCCAAGGGATCAGGCCCAGCCAGCATGGATTTGGAAGGGCAAGTCCTGCCTGACCAACTGTGGTGGGGTGAGAAAGTTACACACACACACACACACAAAGAAACCACAGCTAACTCAGTTGGAAAAGCAGATGAAAGCTATATTTACAGGCATAAATGGAATGCAATGAATATGTACACAAATATACAATATTTACAATATATACAGAAATACACAGCAATGAACATAATGCAGGAAAGCTTTTTCCCTCCAGCCGGCCAGGGGGGTTCCCTGAACCCCCCTCTCTCCCTCCCTACCTCCCCTTTTTCCCAAAAAGGGTTAGAGAGAGAGAAAGGCAATTAAAGAGAAAACTTCTGTTAGCTCAAAGCGTGTGCAAGAATTAGTTTTCTTATCTGGTTAGCTTTGTTAATTCAAGGACGCTCCTGTCCGACAAAAGCTGGTGCTTCAGAGAGAGAGAAAACCGCCCAGCCCACAGGACAGAGAAGCACAGACTGAATTAACAGAACCCAAAACCCAAAGCTGCACTCCACCAATCCACCAATGAAATTAGTTTAGACTATCTTGGTTTTGTTTAAATATCAAAAACATTCAGCCAGAGTGTTCAGCAACTGTCTCTTCCTTAAAGGCATAGCCTAAACCAGTCACAATCCACCTCTTCTAAACAATTTCATTGGCTGTTCATACTGTCCATCCAATCTAAAATAATATCTACAATTTGCAAGTAAAGTTCATAGTCCATTCCGGCTATCCTCAGGTGTAGATGATTCAGAAGTCCAAGAAACAAGAAAAAAAATGGAAAACAGTTTGTCTCTTTGCAAACGAAGCGAAGAAAAGGGAAACAGGGAAACAGGGAAACAAGGACTCTCAGTTGACTCAGGGCTCTCAGGGTTCTCAGGGTTCATGCGCCGTGGATTCCTCATGGATTCTTCTTTTGGGTGCGATGTAGCTGTACAACACTCTGAAATTAAACTCTTTCAGCTAAAGTTAGATTTCTTTGTGGAATACACTGAATTTCACCATTCTCTTGCATTACCCAGTAAGTGTGACCAGGACCTTCAGCTGAAACCACCCCCCTCGGACAGGTTTAGCCTCTCCTGAGGGAGAAAATACCTAAACAGTTTTACCTAACAGATTCTTTTCTCTAACAACAGGAACTCTATCACCTTCTACTTTCTGTAGCAGATCTGAGTGTGCAGGTCCAGCTCGGTTCACTGAACCTCTTCTATTTACCAGCCAGATTGCTTATGCTAAATGCTTTTCCCAGTTTTTCAAAGATCCACCCCCCATGGCTTTAAGAGTGGTCTTCAGCAAACCCTTGTAGCGTTCAATCTTCCCTGCAGCTGGTGCATAGTAGGGGATGTGGAATATCCACTCAATGCCGTGCTCTTTGGCCCAGCTCTTTACAAGGTTGTTTTTGAAGTGTGTTCCATTGTCTGACTTAATCCTCTCTGGAGTTCCGTGTCTCCACAGGATTTGTCTCTCTAGACCAAGAATGGTGTTGCGTGCAGTTGCATGTGGAACTGGATAAGTTTCCAACCATCCAGTGTTTGCCTCTACCATAGTGAGCACATACTGCTTACTAGAACGAGAACGTGGTAGAGTGATGTAGTCAATCTGCCAAAGCTTCACCATACTTGTACTTGGACCATCTCTCACCATACCATAAGGGCTTAATTCTCTTTGCCTGCTTAATAGCAGCACAAATGTCACAGTCATGCATGACTTGGGTGATAGCATCCATGGAAATGTCTATGGATCTGTCACGAGCCCACTGGTAGGTTGCATCTCTGCCTTGATGTCCTGATGAATCGTGAGCCCACCGAGCTAAGAATATCTCACCTCGGTGTTTCCAGTCGAGATCAAGATCAGAGTCCATGTCTACTTGAGAAACTCTTGCAGCTAGACCTGCCTGATGGTTGTGTTGCTGTTCCTCAGTAGCTTTGCTCTTAGGAATGTGGGCATCAATGTGTCTCACACCAACCTGATCTCCATCTAGGATCAGGTGACCCGCCTGGTGGATGTGGGGAAGGCTGTGGATGTAGTCTACCGGGACTTCAGCAAGGCCTTTGACACCGTCCCCTACAGCAAACTCCTGGCCAAGCTGTCACCCCATGGCTTGGACAGCAGCACTCTGTGCTAGGTTAGGAAGTGTAGGAAGTGACTGGAGGGCTGAGCCCAGAGAGTGGTGGTGAATGGTGCCACATCCAGCTGGCAGCCAGTCACTAGTGGTGTCCCCCAGGGATCAGTGCTGGGCTTCATCCTGTTCAATATCTTTATTGATGATCTGGACGAGGGCATTGAGTCCATCATCAGTAAGTTTGCAGATGACACTAAGCTGGGAGCAGGTGTTGATCAGTTAGAGGGTAGGAGAGCTGTGCAGAGGGACCTTGACAGGCTGGACAGATGGGCAGAGTCAAACATGATGGCAGTCTGAGTGCTGGGTTCTGCACATTGGCCACAACAACTCCATGCAGTACTAGAGGCAGGGGTTGGAGTGGCAGGAGAGTGGCCAGGCAGAAAGGGACCTGGGGGTGCTGAATGACAGCCAGCTGAACATGAGCAGTGTGCCCAGGAGGCCAACAAGGCCAATGGCATCCTGGCCTGCATCAGGAATAGTGTGGCCAGGAGCAGGGAAGTCATTGTGCCCCTGTACTCAGCACTGCTTAGGCCACACCTTGAGTACTCTGTCCAGTTCTGGGGTCCTCATTTTAAGAAGGACATTGAGACTCTTCAGTGTGTCCAGAGAAGGGCAACACAGCTGGTGAGGGGTTTGGTGCACAAGCCCTATAAGGAGAGACTGAGGGAGCTGGGATTGTTTAGCCTGGAGAGGAGGAGGCTCAGGGGAGACGTTCTTGCTCTCTACACCTGAAGGGAGGTTGTAGCCTGGAGAGGGTTGGTCTCTTGCTGTCTACAACTACCTGAAGGGAGGTTGTAGCCTGGAGGGCATTGGTCTCTTCTCTTTAGGAATTGAATCAAAGAATGGCTTAGGTTGGAAGAGACCTTAGAGATCAACTACTCCAACCTTGCTGCCATGGGCAGAAAAGCCTCAAAACTAGAACTGACTGTTCAAGGCCTCATCCAGTTTGGCCTTGAATACCCCCAGGGAGAAGGCATCCACAATCTCTCTGGGCAATCTATTTCATAGTCTCACCAGCTTTGTACTAAATAGCTTCTTCCTGAGATCTAATCTAAACCTAGTCTCCCTCAGCTTAAAACTGTTATCCCTCCTCCTATTGCTAGACACCCTTACGAAAAGTCCCACTCTAGCCTTCAGTTCCCTTGGCTTATCCTCATAGCAGAGGTATTCCAGCCCTTGGATCATCTTTGTGGCCCTCCTCAGTCCAACACTTGTGTGTCTTTCTTATGATGGAGACACCAGAAATGAATGCAGTATTCGAGAAGGGGTCTCGTAAGAGCAAAGTAAAGGGGAAGAATTACCTCTTTTGACCTGCTGGCCGCACTCCCCTGGATGCAGTCTAGGATACAATTTGCCTTTAGGGCTATATGAGCACACTGCCAGTTCATGTTGAGCTTCTCATAAGTCAATAAACCCTCTTTCTTCATAGCTACTCTTAACCCACTCCGGATGCAGCTTGTATTTGCACCTGGATTGGACCAACCCAGACACAGGACCTTGCATTTTTCACTCAATGAAGGGAAAAAACAGTGATGCTGTCCAAAAGTTGAACTCTGAGGAGGCAGGGTAATATTTAGTATTTATTTCAAAATGGGTCTTAGAAGTTATTTCTATCAGAACATCATGGTGCAATATTTGATGGCTAGAACAGGTGATTTAGCACCATTAAAATACTGGGGAAGGAAGAAGTGGGGGAGAAGGGAAAAAACAAACAAACAAACAAACAAAAGAAAAAAAAAAGGAAAAAAAAAACACCAAAAGAGAGAGAGAAAGCCAAGCAGCAAGAGACACATTTTTGCACATTCAAGAAAACAGACTAATTGCAAGTCACTGCACACATCCTGGGCTGCCTTTACCTCATTCACAGGAAATAAGGGAAAGATTTGCACACCTCCTGAGCTAGCAAAATCCCAGTTTGCAGCAGGTTCTCACTAGAGTTAGCAAGGCAAAGAAAAAAATACCCCAAAGTTAGCAAAAATGTGTCAGCTCCCACTGGACAAAAGAAAAATCAGACCTTGTCTGCACACGCAGCAACAGGCAATGACCTGTGTTTCCTGTCTCACTCCACACTGTCTGCTCACAGATGAGGTGACTTTTTAGTGACTTTTCATTTCCCAGCTTTCAAAGCAGTCAGAGAAATTCACATGTTACAGAACACAGTTAAGGGGGAAATAGGCTGACTGAAGAACAGGTACAACTAAATGCTGTGAGGGAGGGAAGCAGAAGTAGACAAGGCCACTACATGATGAGAATGTGTTTCTCTGTCACATCATTTACAATGCTTAGGCACTTAAAGTTATGACTGAGTTCATAAATCTTAGCACTAGCCACTGACTAACCAGCCCTGTACGTTTTATCAAGTAAGGAGAAATGTGTATTTCCTCACAATCCCACCTTCACATTGACCTGGAACTGGAGCAGTCTGGACGAGATAATTACATATTATCTCTAGGTTTTGGTAACTTAGGGACCTATAAAATAGGAAATAAACAAGAAAAAAGTTTTATAAAGCTTCTCAGAATTGCTGCTCCTTCAGAGCATAATGCTTGGAAAAATGCTACCATCATAATTCTATTAAATACCTCTACATGACCTTGAATGTGCAAAGCATGAGATAAATTATCAAATATTATTCCTTTTTTTTTAAATTAATTGAACTAAAACAATTAGACAGATGGGAGGAACACAGAATAGTCCCAGAGAGAGAAGCACTCTGCCACCACTCAGCTCCATCGCAAAATTCACACTAACACAAAAAGGATGCAAAGAATCCTGTCTTCCCATGAATGATCTACAAATACCAGGAGTACATGTGATTTCAGAGTGGAAAAGTTTGCAGAGTGGCTAATGAGAGTCTTTTCTAACAGCAGAGAGCTGTGACCAGCTCAAAAGAGTGAATTACAGCTTCACACTGCTGATAGACATAGGAAAGAGGGGGAAATGTTGTAAAGCAACATCTTAAAAACCTGAAACTGACTTGAATGTAAGCCACAGAATGAAAGCAGTGGGACAGATTTTGTTCCTTCTTTGCAGAAACATTTCCTTGGAGATTAAATCAATTTTCCATGGATGGGTTATGCAAATGGTAGAGATGAGCCAGGACTTTCCTGAGTTGCAGCCTTCACCAGGAAGTAGGAGTGTATAGAAAGGAAACAAGGCATTCCCTCCAGAGAGGAGGTGGGTCAGGGTCTGCCTCTTGTTATGGGGCTGAGTGTTTCCACATCCAGAGATGGTTTAGTTTTGGCTCTGACCTCAACTTTTCAATTTATTTTGGGGAATACCTTAGAAGTGTAAGAAAGCTCCCAGTGCAGCAACAGCCTGCAGATCTTCAGCTTTCTCCTAGGTATGTGCTGCTCACACACCTCCAAATGGAATTGAACGTGAAGAGCCAGAACGCCTGGCAAGGGTTACAAAATGGAATAATTGCAGCACTGAGAAAGGTTATAGCTTAAAAAGAAATAGCAAATTGATGTGTAATCAGGCTGAGATCCTTTATTTTTGTCCACAAAAAGACTAATCATCATCATCATAACTAAACCACAAAGCACAGTTTCAGTAGCAACTCTTCATGGAAGAAGACTGCCACCTTCTTGTTTTCATCCCAGACTTCCCAACTATCCCTTTCACCAGGAAGCTGCCCTCCTTTTGCCTTTTTTAAAAGGCTGAGCTCACAATCCTACCTTTTTAAGCCTTTAATAGAGAAGTTATCACTGAGATATAAACAAAAAGCATAAGAAAACTACTGAAAAGACCACGGGTCTGACTCCAGTAAAGGGGAAGGGCTGTGTTAATTTGCCAGAAATTCCATTTTCTTCCCTCTCTCTCAAAACCATGTACAAATCAGACATTTACATGATAGATGAGTGTGCGCCTTTCTTAGGGAAAGCACTCTGCTGGAACTCTGAGCTCGGGTAAGTTCCATGTAATGTGGTTGTTGCCAAGGAAACTACTTGTTCTTAATTGAATCGTAGAGAAAATATTTGTGTAACTTATTGGCACATAAATTAGGGTTGCCCTTTAACAACCTTAAACTCACACAACCTTCTTTTTTTTTTTTTAAACCAAATTGTCTAGTTTCATAGATTTTCTTTTAATGTATGAACATCACAGAAAAGTCAAAAAATGCCAGTGGCCTCTTTTCCAACTCTGGACAGTGTTAAAGTTGCACAATGCTTAGCTTCAGCACATAAAAGAGAAAAAAATTATTATCACAGAGAAGATGACAACAAAATGACAAGGAAAAAGGTAATGAAAAAATGTGACAAGGAGAAAGGTAATGAAATAAGATGTTGTGGATAAAACTTCTCCCAGAAAGGATGCCATGTTCTCAGTGATAACAGTGATGATAGCCTGTTTGTCCCTGCTGATGTAGCTCCACTGAAATAAATTTGTGCTGATTTATATATGCTGAGCCTTTTATTTAATTTTCATTTTTGTCAGGTCACCAATTCTTACTATTATTCAAATTAGCATTTCTAATTGGTTTCTGAAGAACAAAATAAGTGGTTTTCTAAAACAAGGATAGTCTTTCATGAGTAACTTCAGACTGTAACACTCTAGGAAAGGCTGGTTAGTTTAAGCTGTTCTCTGGTGATGATGATGTGTAGGAATCAAAGACTTTGCACAGCTTCTTAGCAAGTAAAAAAGATAGGAGAATGGCTGACTAGATTACCTTACCGTTATCTTTCCATTCTCTGTATGCCTTCTTCCCAGAATGCTGTTGGGAAACAGGTAAGCATTGTGGACCACCTGGATATCAGATATCAAAATTGCAGGCTCAATTTAGTAAATTTCCCTCCCCCCTCTTTTTTTTCTGGAATCAAAGTGCTTATTATCTTGCTCTTTAACAGGAATTGTCGTCAGGGACTCCTCTGATAACCAAACAACAGATTGTGCTCCTCAAAAAACATGCATTTCCCCTTTCCTTGATCTCTCTCATACATAGGATACTCATCAAATTTCACCTATAACTTTTCAAAAATGTCATGTCTAACTTAAATGAACCTTCTCTGGAATGGTCTTATTCAAGTGCTTTACTAAAGTAAGGTAATAAAAAAAGGGTAATTAGCCTGAGGTCTTGTAAGAAACCACTTAACACCAGTAAGTACTGAACTAAACTATTTCATGCTCTTCATAACTTGTCTTAAGACATGGTGTTACTTTTTGGACACAAGGAACAGTTCTTTTATTTCTCAGGTCTTTCAGGACACCTGTAGTCATCCTGGACTTCAGGATCCTTAGGACACAGTTGCTACATTACAGGTATGCAAAAATTATTTTAAATAATAGACCACTGTAATACTTCCCATGTAGTCCCTTGCACTGATTTAATTTTCTCAGTGAAATGTGGCTTCTAGAGTTCAAGCAAAAAACAAATTCATGTCCAAGAGATTTCTCCTTCCACTACAGAGGAGGGAGGATAGTGATGAGTGTGGTGTCCTTTCAGTCAGTGGTGAGTAATTGCAGAGTCTATATATTCTTATGACTGAGGACAAATGTTGGTTAACTCTGGGTTAGATTGCCTGTCAGATAAACCTCATGAATGAAAACATGGCAAGATTCTACCAGAACAGAGCAGGGAGCTCAAAGAGCATTGTATGGGTGACCCTTTCATTTAAGTTGAACTTTTATTAATAATGGTGCTTAACAAGCTGTCAGTCTCTAAGGAGAGTCTTCTGTGCCTTTTCACTGATGCTTTTGTGTTTGCTTACTTGATAGCCACAAATCAGCCCTACCTGAGTTGCAGTCAGTCCTAGGGCAGCTTGGGGAAAATCAAGCTTCTTTCTCCTTGTCTTCCCCATGCTTTTGCTTTTTTCCCCTTTCTTTGCCTTTTGCTGCCACACAAATAATAAAATTTGCAGTCTCAGGGTCAAGCTCTGTAAGAAAAACAGACACCAGTTTCCTCTTTGTTTCAGCATAGAGCAGAGTTGGGAGGAGGGAAACTGCTGTTCCACTGAGATAATTGACTTTTGAGTAGAAGATCTAGAAATATCCCAGTGATGCTAGGAAACAGGGAGTGTTTTTTTCAGTTAGTAGGAAATCCAAGTGGATTTTTTTAATTGCTGAAAAGTAATAGCCAACAACTCACAGAGCTATGCCCTGCTTTTCCTACCTTTTCCTGTTGCATTTAAAACAAATATAAGGCTAAACCCATCATGCTGAGGAGTAGAATATAATCTGCAGTTTTGGACAGGCTGCAGCAAAGCATAATACTTTCAAAACGTCATGCCTGTCAGCACACTGGTGAAAGAAGGAGGGATGGCTTAATCTGTCACCCATCCAGGTCTGCTGATGGCCTGTTCCTGGACTCCATGCAACAGCAGCTCAGAGTGAGCAGTGGAAAGTTTACCTGGGATAAGAATGCTGCCACCAGCCACACTTTCAGAGTTGTGTTTTCAGCTACTACAGAACAAGTTTCTCACTTGACTCATTAAGCCTTTTTTGAGGTTTGTCTCAAGATCAGGTCTGCTTGCTGTCTGTGGTCCACCCTTCAGACCATACCTAACAGGTCACTCTGGTGTAAACTCCCCAGCAGGCTCTGAAGGTCACAGTATCTCTTGCATCTCACAGGCTCCAGCCCGCCTATTCATTTAACCTGGGTGGGTTCAAGGCAGAGCCAAGAACACCCCAAACCTGAAGGATGTGGGCCCTGTCTGCAGCCCAACTGTCTGCAGCAATATGTGCAGACAGTATGGGAGTTACAGAGCACAGAATCTCTGGCATGGTGATGTCTTTTCCTTAAGACCAACTCAAAGCATGGTGCAATGTGACCTGTGCTACCTGATTACAATACAATACAATACAATACACCAGGTTGGAAGAGACCTTCAAGATCATCACGTCCAACCCATTGCTCTTGCTGAGCTTGGCTACACCCTGTGTTTCAGCATCATCATCAAAGCAGCACAGAATAGTGAGAGTGTTCACAGAAATACTTCTGCTCAGTCTCTCTGAGTCTTGCTAGATTAAATCCTTTAGGATATGTTCAGTTTGCCTTGATTTGCATTGAAAGCAGCAGTTTGTGTAGCGGCTGGACTATTGTTTTGGGCTGTGACAACTTTCTTGACATTTCTCTAGTCTAAATTCCTGGTTGTAGAGGAGTACAAGCACTCTGGCAACTGGTATGTCTCACAAGAGGTGGGTAGGAGAGAGAAAACACTCATTTTCTTTTAAGTACCTTCTTATTCAACTTGCATGAAGTTACCCAGGATGACCAGGAGCATGGGTGTCCCTACTTACTAGATTAAGATGCCTTTGGCTATTCAAAATGAGAATTCACATTATTTTTGCTAACCATCAACCTTCCCCTTTCTTTTTTTTTCCCCCTCCCTCACTCCTGAGGCTTGCATGCTTCCTGTTTGGAAAAGAACTGTTTTCTATGATGATTGTATTAGCACTCAAATGCTCAGCATTACAAAAATAACCTAGAAACCACAACTGGTGTTATAGTCAAGACAGGGAACAAAGCTAGATATCATCTTAGCAGTGACACACAGAGGACAGTAGCAGGTGAAACATATTTGGTTTCCTCCACATTGTGTAGGCAGCACTTCTGCCCCATATTCTGTTTCCTTTTTTTGCCACTGGCCTGAGCAAACTGCTTTCCTGCTCTGTTAATCTGTTCTGATTGCTGCCACTACCAGGATAATAATCCACAGCTACATTTCAGTATTGTGAGAAGCATTTAACTTGTGCAAAGCGTTTTGGCATCTCAGATGAAAGGACATTTAGAAGTGAAAAGTATTTTATTGCCATTGCTATTGACTCATTTGAAAAGCAAACTTCAACCTGAGGAGACTCTGCTAAACAAGCACAACCCCAGGCTTGAGATTCAGCAAAGCCAAATCAGAGAAATCACCTACCTTTATTATAGACTTTGGGAAACAAATGAACTGCTAAGATCCATATTCCACCTTTGGTTGTTAACAAGCCTAGTAAAGTGATGAAAGCCTTCTTTTCTCTTGCTTTCTTTAAAGTGTACTTTTTTTTTTTTCCATGGTCAAGATTTTTCATTTTTCAGTCCATTTTTTTCCCTGTGTATTTCTTATAACCTGGAAGGAAAATAAATGGTAGCAGCTAATCACAATGATCTACTTGTATAATAGTCTGCCCAAAATTAGGAGATGACTGAGGAATATTTGTCATGAAGGGAAAAAAAGCCTCTAAAATGCTCAGAATCAGACAATGGGGCAGGAGCCAGCAGGTCTGGTTTTTCAGGAAAATGCCCACATTGCCCAGGCTTGTCTGAACATGCCCTGGAGTCCAAGTGGTCCAGGTGTGCGTGCCTTTGGCCATGTTTGGAGAAAACTCATTCTATAGGTTAAAGTGTCAGGTTTCTATCTCTTAATCTTTGTTGTCACTGGCCATCATCTCGGGAAATCTATAAATACCAGCCCAAAGAGCCAGTGCCCTGCCTTGCAATTGTCCAAGCTCTGGGAGAAGCCTTGCCTGGAATCCGAGTTGTGCTTCAATTTACCCAGGCAAGACTGCAAGATCTCTCGCTGTATAAGCATTGTAAAGCCCAGGAGCAGAGCAGATGTGTCTTGCCAAGCCGAGAGACAAACCCCAGGAGGAGCCAAGAGTCCCCAGGACAGTTTCATTTTACTGGAAGAAGCAACAAGCACCGCTGTGAAGATTGCAGCTGAAGAACCTCTCCAAATAGGCAAAGCTACAAAGCCAACAAGCTCTGCAAGCTTTGGCAGCAACCTCTTTCCTACAAAGCTGTCAGATACAAAGCCTCTGGAGATAAACCCTGTATGTGACTTAGCGACAAGCTGCAGAAGCCAACAGAAAGTGAAACTCTGTTCCTGCAGCTCTCACGTGGTCGACACCATTTTGGTTTTGTTTAAATCCCCACGTGTGCTGTGTGGTACCACGATCAGTGAGTAATTATGAAATCTGATTTTTATAAGCATCTGTTAAAGGTCTGTTGCCCTAGAGAATTCTAGAGTTCCCCAACCCCTTTGTGGGCAATCTCCAACATGTTGCTGATGTTCTCTTTTTTCTTTACAGTTTAAATTGCTGTTTGTTTTTTCTGGATTTTTGTTCATACAGTTTAAATTGTTACATGTTCCTGCTGGTGAGGTATCTGTTCCACAACTAAATATTTTTGAACCAGTAAATAGGTCTTATTAACATTTTCTGTGTTTTTTTTTTAATTATTAATAAAGTTATTAACATTTTTATTAATCATTCTGACTATTGAATATTAATAGCCTCCTTACAATCATAACAATATTCTTATCAACTTTGGTGTGTCCAGTGGTGTCTGGTCTCATTTTTATTTCGTGAGCCATGCTTTGCTCACAGGCAAAAGATGTTTGAAAAGATAGATGGGAAAGAGTTGTTTCCCTTATTTCTAGCTCTCATTCCTCTACATACCAAAAAACATCATACCATTTTCATACAAAAAAAAAAATTATACTTCTTTTATTTATTTTAATATAACAGCCAATGGATTGAATTATAGAATGACTTAGTTTAGAAATGTCCAGCCATGGGCAGGGATGCCACTCAACTAGACTCGGCTGCTCAAGGCCTCATCCAAGTTCACCTCAAACATCCCCAGGGAGGAGGCATCCACTGGGCAGCCTGTTCCAGAGTCTTGTACTGCAGAATTTCTTCCTAAGATCCAGTCTAAACCTACTCTCCCTCAACTTTAAACCTTTCACCCATGTCCTATTGCTAGGCACCCTTATGAAGAGTCTTTCTCCAGCCTTCCTGTAGGTTACCCTCAGGTATTGGAAGGCAGCTGTAAGGTCCCCCTGGAGTCTTCTCCAGGCTGAACAACCCCATCTCCCTCAGGTTATCCTGACAGCAGAGGTACTCCAGCCCTTGGATCATCTGTATGGCCCTCTTCTGGACTTGCTCCAACAGTTCTATGTCCTTCTTATGATGGGGACACCAGAAATGGATGCATTACTCGAGGTAGGAGCTCACAAGAGCAGAGTAAAGAGGAAGAACCACCTGTCTTGATCTGGTGACCACACTTGTCCTGATAGAGCCCAGGATGTGGTTTACCTTCTGGGCTGCATAAGTGCTCTGCCAGCTCATGCTGAGCTTCTCACCAACTAGAACCCCCAAGTCTTTTTCTTCAGAGCTACTTTCAACCTACTCTTCTCCCAGCCTGTGTTTGTGCCTGGAATCAGCCCAACCCAGATGCAGGAACTTGACTAGTGGCTATTTATTTGTTGATTTTAATTACAGCTTGGAATAGCCAAGGTCCATCAAACTGATCCAGCGAGAAGATACCTGCATGAGGCTCACCCCACAGCCAGCTCGTTCTGGTTCAGTGGGAATGAGCCACTGCAAAGGCTGGGGGAGAGTAAGCACAGTGCAAAAAAAGTGGAAAGGGCTGCATGCAAAACCTTTGAGAGCTACTGGTTTGCCAGCAATCCACTTGGTTTGTGACCCATATTGCATCACACAGCAGGGCTATTCATAGATACTGCTAATTGAATGAGAGCAATAGTCCTCTTGATTCATTTTACCTATCAATAAGGCATTCAAGATCTATTACAACCAATGAATAAAGGTACAAACAGGTTCATCCGCTACATACTGAACTGAATACTTCAGTCTATTATCTGCTTTTGGCTTTTGTGTCTTGATGACTGTATTTACTAATGGAGCTAATGGATGCAGAATTAGGTCCCTTAAATCAAGCCAGCTATTGTGGCTTTTTACATTCTATTATCATATCAGTATTCTCAGCCTCCACTTGAATTTCCAGATTTAGTTTAGAAATATTTTAAATCTAGGAAGGGAAGTGCATCATGCATAGAGCATTCATATGCATGTGTCCTAATTAATCTAGATTAATTTTCACATGATAAGTCAAAGTCAGAAACAAATGTAGGACTCATGGCTTTGCAGTAAATTACCCTTCTGTCTCAAAATCAAATTTTATTTTACTAATATAAAAAGCAAAATGGCCGTATATTATGCTGGAGAATGCAAAGATTTTACTGTTGAAATGTTGCAATTTGACTTAATTTATAAAGAAAAATGCAACTTGAGGATTTTAGCAGCTGAAGTAAAAAAATTTCTTATTACTTTTGGGTATGCCAAGGGAAGGATCACAAAAGACAGTCTTTCAATAACAGGTCTTGGCTGTTTGGATATGGGATCTTTAACAGAACTGCAGGTAATAACATTCTTAGCAAATTAGATTATCAAACTTGCCAAGGCTGTAGGGTCCTCCAGGTCACCTGGAGGAGCTGTTTGAAGCTTTATCTATTTAATTAAGAAAATTCAGAATGCCCTTTTCAAATATTAAAGCAAATGAAAGGGCACTATCAAAAGCAGATTTTCTGATAATGGATAAACACAGGTGGCTTCCAGCAGTGAAAAGCTTCTTGGAAATATTAAGAAGGCAAAACCAATGGGCACAATGTCATCCAACAAGATCTGGACAGGCTGGAGAGCTGGGCGAAGGCAAACCTCATGAAGTTCAATAAGGACAAGTGTAGGGTCATGCATCTGGGGAGGAGTAACAGCAGGCACCAGTACAGGTTAGGGGCTGCCCTGTTAGAAAGCAGCTCCATGGAAAAGACCTTGAAGTCCTGGTAGACAGCAAGTTCTCCATGGAATAACCATGTGCCCTTGTGGCCAAGAAAGCCACTAGGTATCCTGGGTTGCATCAAGAGAAGTGTGTCCAGCAAACTCCTGGCCAAGCTGATGTTGGCCCCACCACCTCCCTGGGCAGCACATTCCAATGGGCAATCTCTCTTTCTGGGAAGAACCTCCTTCTAAGATCAAGCCTAAACTTCCCCTGGCACAGCTTGAGACTGTGTCCTCTTGTTCTGTTGTTGGTTGTCTGGGAGAAGAGACCAACTCCCACATGGCTACAACCTCCCTTCCGGTAGTTGTAGACAGCAAGAAGGTCTTCCCTGAGTCTCCTTTCCTCCAGGCTAAGCAACACCAGCTCCCTCAGCCTCTCCAGACCCAAACCCCTCATCAGCTTTGTTGCTCTTCCAGCAACTCAACATCATTCCTAAACTGAGGGGCCCAGAACTGGACACAGGACTCAAGTCTGTGGGGATCCAAGCAGCTAAGAAGGTCTCTAACTGCTTCCTCCTGGATCACAGGGGAACTGGCTCAGGAGGCCAGTTGTACAAGACCCATCCCTGGAGGTTTTCAGATTAGAATAGTATCACAGTATTGCCAAGGTCAGAAGAGATCGCAAAGATCATCGAGTCCAACCTGTCACCACAGACCCCATGACTAGACCATGGCACCAAGTGCCACGTCCAATCCCCTCTTGAACACCTCCAGGGACGGTGACTCCACCACCTCCCTGGGCAGCACATTCCAATGATGAACGACTCTCTCAGTGAAGAACTTCCTCCTCACCTCGAGCCTAAACTTCCCTTGGTGCAGCTTGAGACTGTGTCCCCTTGTTCTGGTGCTGGTTGCTACAGAGAAGAGACCAACCCCTTCCTGGCTACAGCCACTACAACAGTAGTTGTAGGGAGCAATGAGGTCGCCCCTGAGCCTCCTCTTCTCCAGGATAAACAATCCCAGCTCCCTCAGCCTCTCCTCATAGGGCTTGTGCTCAAGGCCTCTCCCCAGCCTTGTTGCCCTTCTCTGGACACGTTCAAGTGTCTCAATGTCCTTCTTAAACTGAGTGGCCCAGAACTGGGCACAGGACTCAAGGTGTGGCCTAACTAATGCAGAGTACAGGGGCACAATGACTTTCCTGCTCCTGCTGGCCACACTCTTCCTAATGCAGGCCAGGATGCCATTGGCCTTCTTGGCCACCTGGGCACACTGCTGGCTCATGTTTAGGCAGCTGTCAACAGGTACCCACAGGTCCCTTTCTGTTTGCTCTCCAGCCACTCTGACCCCAGCCTGTAGCTCTGCATGGGGTTGTTGTGGCCAAAGTGCAGCACCTGGCACTTGGACTTGTTGAATGCCATCCTGTTGGACTCTGCCCATCTGTCCAGTCGGTTGAGGTCCTGCAGGGCCCTTCTACCCTCCAACTGACCAACATCTGCTCCCAACTTGGTGTCATCTGCAAATTTGCTGATGACTGTCTCAATCCCTTCATCCAGATCATCAATGAAGATGTTACAGAGGATGGGGACCAGCACTGATCCCTGGGGGACGCCACTGGTGACTGGACTCCAGCTGGAGTTGGCACCATTCACCACTACTCTCTGGGCTCGGCCCTCCAGCCAGTTCCTAACCCAATGCAGAGTGTTGTTGTCCAAGCCACAAGCTGACAGTTTAGCCAGCAGTTTGCTGTGGGGACGGTGTCAAAGGCCTTGCTGAAGTCCAGGCAGACCACATCCACAGGCCTCCCCACATCCACCAGGCGGGTCACCTGATCATAGAAGGAGATCAGGTTGGAGAAGCAAGCCCTGCCCTTCCTAAATCCATGTTGGCTGGACCTGAGCCCTTGGCCATCCTTCCGGTGCACAGTGATTGCCGCCAGGATAATCTACTCCATCATTTTCCCTGGCACTGAGGTCAGGCTGACTGTCCTGTAGTTTCCGGGTTCCAATAGCATAGCATAGCATAGCATAGCATAGCATAGAATAGAATAGAATAGAATAGAATAGAATAGAATAGAATAGAATAGAATAGAATTAACCAGGTTGGAAAAGACCTTCAAGACCATCAAGTCCAACCTTATCATCCAATACTATCTAATCAACTAAACCATGGCACCCAGTGCCTCATCCAGTCTCTTAAACACCTCCACTGATGGTGACTCCACCACCTCCCTGGGCAGCCCATTCCAATGGACAATCACGCTTTCTATGTAGAACTTCTTCCTATGATCCATCCTAAATCTCACCTGGTGCAGCTTGAGACTGTGTCCTCTTGTTCTCTTGGTGGTTGCCTGGGAGAAGAGACCAAGCCCCAGGCCAGGCTGGATGTGGGTCTGAGCAACCTAATCTAGTGTGAGGCGTCTGTGCTCATGGCAGGTAGGTTGGACCTAGATGACCCTTGAAGTCCCTTCCAACCCTAACAATTCTGTTATTCTAAGTAACATGTACTCTGGCAGAGTATCCGCTTCTTTGTCCTGAGCCTTTCACAGAGCATCATGCAATGCTGAACTTATTCCTCAGTATAGGCTGCTTCTGAGGTGGCTCATCCAATGATATTTTTCCTATTTAACAAAAGAACATTTTTCTGGTTATATGTATTTCTATATAATATGTATTTCCCTGTAATAATTTCCATAACTTCACTGAGAAGCAGCACGTGGACAGGTTACTGAAAAGACCAGGCATTGCAGAAAAAGGTTCCTGTGCAGCTTCAGAGGGCTCTGTATCGGGGTTTGTGTCCTGGACACAGCGGTTCATTTCCACAGTGGTACTGGTGGAAAGCATTATCCCAGGGCTGTAGGACAGTTTCCTAGTAGCCACATGGGTTGTCTCTGGAATGGCACCAAACTCCCTGGCTGCTGCAGCTATCCTTCATGGTCTTTGCCTCTTGTTCCCGATGCAGTAGTGTGACAGGGCATCACTGAACAGCTCTTCACTGCTCCCAAGGGGTGATGGGCTTTCAGTGGTGTGTGAAATGCTCCTCTTAGCAAGAAGAGTTTGTAATCTGGTTCTAAAGAATGTAAAGCACTTTTGGATTCTTCTGGATGAATGACAAATAAATGACAACAGTGAAGTTATTAACTGGCTGACATAACTGGCTCGTTCAGACTCCCAGATCTGCTCAGTATCTGAATGACCTCACCTCTGCTTGGGAGAAAAAGTTTTTATTAATTGGTTGGCCAAATCTGAAAATAAATGGGAAAAAAAAGTTATTTTTTTCAGGAAAGTGGAATGAGCAATGACAGCAGTATGGGCAGGGCAGTTCACTGGCCAGCTTTGTCAGCTCAGGAGGTGACTTCAGCTGGAATTAGCAGAAGGAATACCGCCTAAAGACCAGGCTAAGCAAACACGAGCAACTGGTGGGAAGGACACTTAGCTTTCCTTCCTGGGAGAGGGGACACAAACAGGACTGTGCAAGGTTACCATGCATAGGAATTACTTACTGAACACCTGCTAGCCTCCACTGTGGGCAGGAGCAATTGTTTATGGCCTTTCAAGCAAAGGCTTGTTCAATGCAGGATGGATTTCAAGTGAAGCATGGTGTAAGAAAGAACTCGTCTTTTGTTGATTTCCCTGTTTTACAGCTACAGCTGCATGATTGTGCTTACATTTCACATGACAGGGAGCCTAGGAGATCACCAAAACAAACTGTGCACAAAGAACAAGTAACTGGCTAGACCTCATGATAGCAACAACTAATATGAATGTAACTCATTAGATTTGAGGAAAGAACATTTCTCTTTTACCCTGTGTGGTAAGCACACATATGGCAGCCTCATGACCAGTGAGCACCAAGCATTGCTGCAAATTCTTTGATACACGTAACAGGCAAAAAATGCTCACCAGAGGACACATGGGAGACACACACATGTCCAGGTGCAGCATCCTCTCGAGACAGACCCCTCCCATGGGCATCAGACAGCATGCTTTCCAAAACTTGCACATTCCCATTGAATGGGGAATTTTGTCATTTCAAGCTATTATTACATTCTTTTGTAGTCAGCAACAAAACCCAGTTTAAGAAATCGGAAGCAATTTCAGAGGGGCAAGGGGAACAGAACAAGTTTTCTGCTTGTTTTATACAGGAAATTTGCAGTGGTTGTCTTTGGTGACCACAGTGTTGCACATCATCCCTGCACCCTCACCAGTCCTCTCCAGCCTCAGGCATCCCTGTACCACCACCTGACCCAGGCCCAACTCTTCAGTGAACAATTTAGTATCTGCTCCAAGTAAGAATTATTTTTTAAAGATACAAAGGCACTTTCAGGAGTTTAACTGGAATCCCAACAGGAGAACCCCCTTTTCCTTTCTGTTACCTAATTTTGAAAGTATTGTTGGCTCCATTGCTGGCACTGCCTTGTTATTAGAGCCATATTAATTATGAAATATGATCAATTTTCCCCATACTACAGAACTCATGTGATAGATGCTGGATCCTCCATTACAGAGGTATTTTAGTAGACAGATAAATAATTTGTTTCCCAAAAGTAAGGCTTGGTTTCTAATGTTGATTCAAATATAGTACTGAGTGTTCTTCAGATTAAAGATCTTCCCTTTTCAATCAATTTGTCTATTATTAGGTATTTGCACTTTTCCAAACATCTATAATGTGAAGAAAACTTGCCTGTTCTTTCCTAAATGACATCCTGGATTTTTACCTGGGATAAAATGCATCAGATGATGTAGACCCTCTGCTGTGCTTTGCTATTATTTTTTTGTAAAAAATAAATTAACAGAAGGTGTCATTAAAGTAGTTGCACCTGCCCATTTAAAGAACATGTGTTTAGCCAAAGTCAATATCATTCAACAAATAGCATAATCTTATAAGATCTTCCTTCTCTGAAGAAAATGCATAGTGTGCATTATTTGTTATGTGATTTCTCAACCTCTTTTTAGGCTTGGAAGATTCACACTGAAACAACTAAAATTTAAAATATGCTGACTGTTAATGTCCTGACTTTAGTTTGGCTTGAAAGGACATTACTTGCCTGATCAACCTCTATTCTTTCTTAGAACAAGAGTGGGACAACCACTGAGTTTGTATATAACTTCACTGCAATAAGCAAAACATTACATTCCAGGTTATTGAGGTTATTTCTGCCCAAAGAAATACTTTCTTTGTGGCTGTGCTCCAAATAATAAGGTTGGTTTGGTTTGGTTTTTGTAATCCTAAGAATGATTTTCTTTATAAAGAATAGAAAATATCATCAGGCAGTGTTCAGCTGTGTAACAGTGAACAAAAAATTCAGTCACAGGCAGAGTCTTAATGCAGACCCCAGAGCAAAACCCTGCAAATGCTGGTACTGAACTTACTTCCATGTGTGATCACTTTCACTGGACCATAATGCAGCAATGTATAATGTATGATGTATATTGTAAATCTGACCTTACCACAGCTGTGATGGAGCACGCCTAACATCACTCCCTCGCCATGCTGCACAGGCCTTGGCCTACACTGGAGGCTGCAAATGCAGGAAATGCTGCCTTCTTTTCTCTCCATAACTGCAGCCACCTCTGCAAAACATGATGACAATTTTGACCTCAAAGACAGAGATGGCTAACTTCTGCAATGTTTTCCTCTTGCATCACAGTGGACATCCCCTTATTCTGTGCACGTCTACTTTTTTCTATGCATTTTCCACAGGATGCAAACAAGAATAAACTTTGCCCGTAAGGCTATGGCACTCAGCAATGAGTGTCTTTGACACACTTAGGGTCCCTCCAGTGCAGAGTGTGGAAGCTCACCGAGGAAGGAGAAGCTGATTTAGGGGGCAGGAGAAAACTTTCTGCATCTCTGCAAGTGAGGACTCAGCTGCCAGTGTGTCTGCCCTGTGACTGACCCTCCCTGGGGATCCTCTTCATGTTTGAGAAACTGGACAACCTCTCATCATACTGACAATTGTGTTTCTTTGGACTTGTTTGACATGGATTTCTACCAGTTGCTGTTTATCTGTGACTTGTCAATAGATTGTGTCTGCGATTATGAATGGAAATACCAGGGACATTTTGCAAATAAGGTTGCTGTTTCTGGGCTGATTTTTTGTGAAAGATGATATGAAGCAATCTCTTAGTGGCTGCAAGATGCTCTCTTACATTTCAGACTCGAGATGTTCTTGCCTCTTGACCTCTTCTGCCCTTGAGTTGGAGCAATATGCCATGTGTGAAGAGAGCAATTTCAGGGTCTCCTACTCTGCCCAGAAGTGACAGTACAGAGATGGCCTCTTATCTGTACTGGTAGCTCTTTTGCACATGTGTTCAAGTCCTGCCATGCTATTTATTTGTGCCAAACTACAAACCACAGCACACTTTTTGTATCAAATTTTCCACAGATTTCTCTCTCCATTCGTCCTCATTCTATATTCAGTTAAGCAAATATCATCTGCTGTAAACTTTGCTCGGGAACCCTCAGAGATGTTACCTCTTGGGTCCCTAGAAGCTGAAAAGATCAGTGTTTTAACATGTTGATACCTTTCACACATCTTTACTTTCCATTTTCATCAATAATTCATGTCCCCTTCTAACAAAAGGGTAAGTAGAATTCACAGTGGACTTAAAAGCTCAAACCTTCTCATATATAATGCATATATATTATTTTTATATACATTATATATGCATACACCATATTTTATATATAGCACATACTTATAAATCATTATTACAAATGAATAATGCAAAATGGTGAAACTATTCAAAGTTCTTGCTCTGTCTCACAGGGAAGAAAAACAGAAACAGTGGGTTACCTTATATGTTTATGTTCCCCACCTGATGGAGACTGATCTACGGCAACTATGAATACAGCATCCTGTGTTGCTGTACCTGAAAACTGAGCAATTTTGAGAAGCCAGTAACAATTACACATCACAGTATGGCAGCTTTGCTAGGAGTGATTTCAAGTTATCCCATAAATCAAAGTTCTTTCTTGTGGAAGAGACTGAGCAACTAGCTGAGCAGCTCTGAAATTTACTCCAGAGATCCAGTCACAGAATCACAGAATGTTAGGGGTTGGAAGGGACCTTCAGAGATCATCAGGTCCAACCCCCTGCCAAAACAGGATCACCTAGGGCAGGCCACACAAGAACATGTCCAGGTTGGCTTTGAAAGTCTCCAGAGAAGGAGACTCCACAACCTCTGTGGGCAGCCCATTCCAGTGCTCCATCACCCTCATTCTCCTCCTTGAGGTGAAATGAGCCATTTAAAGGTTAGATGTCTGCTTTTTGGTAACTGCCTAGGCATCCTCTGCACCAGACAGAGATGTCTGAAAACAGATAAATGGAAATGGTTCACAAGAAATGGCTAAAATACGGGGATGTGAATCTTATGTCTCAGCCCTTGGGCTTTTCTTTTTTCACTGTCTCTTAATGTGGTTCCAACATTGTTGGCATTTGTCTGATTCTGCCTCAGTAGTTCTCTTCCTCCATTTTGCTTTTTCATGTTTGTGTTCCTTCTGACACTTTCTGTTCCTCTTCTTTTCATGCAATTTCCTTGTTTCTGTTCTCTGAGAAGCCATCAATTTTGACTAGCTGTGCTCTTTGCCTTCAAGAGGAATAGTAGATACCTGCCCATGGCTGGCACTGCTAAAACTCCACTAGAGCTTGTTGTCTCTGTAAACAGCTGCTTTAGAAACATCCATGAGCTCTTCAAATAGAAATAGTAGAGAGTAGTAGAAAAAAGATAGCAATGTGACCAAGATATTATTACTTCTGTAATATTGCTGATATTTTTGTCATGAAGAGACAAATACTATCAGCAAGCTTTTTCTGACAGCTTGGAAGAGACTCAAAACCACCCCAAAATCTCATTAAAATACGGTAGCTTACAGCTATCTGCAAAGCATGGAAGGAAAAGCACATAAAACCTGTAGCCTTACACCACAGGGAGAGGAGCAAGAGATACAACCCTTCCATTTGACTCAGGCATTACACAAAGTGTTGACACACAAACATTTTTCATTTAAGAGACACTGCCAGCACCTTGAGGGGAGTCAGGAGGTCACTGTAAAGTGATTTGGGGATTTGCTTCTCTTCTCCAAATTGCCTGCTCTGAGGTGTGTTTCATCCATCCCACTTCCCAGACTGCTCAAACGTTACAAAGGCTGCATTAACTTGCACACTCTTGTAACAATCCTGGAAGTTAGCTCTGGATAGCTATGGCAACTTTGTATCCTAATCACACCAATGTGATCTGCCTCATGGTCTCCTGGTAAGCGTGCATCAACTGGGTGTACGCGCAGGCTGTTTGTCATTGCCTTCAGCCCTTGAAAGGAGAGCAACCGCTCTGGACAGACACAGCAAAGGTTATGAACAAAATACGTGTTCTCTTGGTGTTCTCTGTCATTGTAGTCGTGCAGTATAGCACACGTTACCTCACAGAGCGCATTTCCATAGGCAAGCAAGTAAAAAGAGCTGAGATGCTCAGAGTGATACAGAGAGGTTAGCTCCTATGCACTGCCCCAGCAAGGCAAGCAGCCCTGAGGAAGGAGGCACAAGTCCCTGGGAAACACACAGCATCAGCCCTTCTGCAGAAATCACAGACACATTCCCTCACGCACAGAGGAGCCACTGACACCAGAGGCATCCCAGAGGGAATGGGGCCTGATAATGTAGCCAACTCTCATGACTTTATTGTAAATCTTGTAATGGTCAATGTTTATTTTAAAGTTCCTTGAATTGTAGTTTCATAGACTTAGCAACAACATTATCCTGTAAGCTGATGCTTAATGGATTGTCTACTGTTTCTCCAAGCCTATTCCAGTGCTGTGCCCTTCCTTCTACATTCTTTAACTTTCCTGAAGCAATTTTGCCTTTTGTCATATTGAAGCACACATTGCTCAGATGGACCCACCTAACCTCATCTGCATGCATGATATGTTCCTTTCATTATTTACTGCAACATCAATGTTTGTGGCACCAGCAGATTTTGCCAATTGTAGTCACATCTATTCCTGTAGACTGTGGATGAAGGTACTGAACACCACTGGACCAGGTACCACTCCCAAAGGTTTGCCCCACACAGTTGTACTGATGGATGAGGATTTGACATTTGCAAGAACTTTTAAAATACCTGTTAGTTCACCTGTCTTATATAGACTATGTCCATTTGACCTTTTATTTGACTAAATATGTAGATATGGATATAATCTTCTGGGCCTGGGGATATTTTCTTTTTTAACCCAATGTATTACTCACGAGTCTACAAGTGTGTGTTTCTACGCATGGGGTTATGGCAATGAAGCAGCATGGCTTTTTCAACCAGCACTGCCTTGTATCTGACTGGGCCAGACAGGATGTTAATACCATTACTGGCATCCACTCCTGAGACAGAGCCCCAGTTACCTTTATGAGATTACAGTCTCATCAACATGATAACCATTATGCCAAAGGGAGTTCTAACAACCTCCAGGCATTAATTACACTGTCTTCCTTTTCTGATTGTTTCCCACATCTGCTTTCTGGTGTCTGGCCTGTGTCTGTGTATGATTATGTGGGAACTGTAGCTTATATTTAAGATAAAATAAATTATTTATTCCTTGTAGTTTCAAGGCACAAGCTCAAAACACAAGAGCTACTTATAACATGGTATAATCTTGTGGATTTTAAGTTTTGTGAATTTCTGGAGCCTGCTTCCACAAACCAGCAATAAAGTGCACCTTTTGGCCCAGCAAGGCAGTTTTGGTATGGTCTCTGGGTTGTATTCAGCCCTGTCTGAGATGGCTCCCAGCCAGACTGGGAGGGTCATAGCTGAGGGAACAGCTAAGGACATAAACTTCAGAGATGAGCGCAGACACAGCTTGCAGGACTGGATGCAGCTGTACAACATTACAGGAGAGAGAAGGGACCACAACAGTTCAGTCTTGCTGCCACCTCACCCTCATCTCTGAGGGCAGCACCCACCAAGAACAATGCTCCTCTGTACCTCCCTGCACAAACCACTGCTTGCCAGCATTTGCTAGTTAACTGGGCTTGTACTGTGTATAAATCCATAGTCAGTGAATAAAAATAAGGACCTTTCTGGTGATTACCAAGGGAAGGGAATATACAGTAAAGCAAGAAAATTGAAAACATGTGTCAGAGGAAGAGTGGCTACTGTTCCTGTGGTGGTGACCAAGTGCTGAGCAAGGTTCATGAACCAGGAGAAGCTGAGATCACACATGCCTGTAGGACCTCTTTTTTCTTGCAGTTCTCTCATGCCCTGTGAAGTCACTGCATACCTGCACCACAAGCAGAGATTAGAAATATCTGAGACTGATCCTCATTATAGAAACAAATTAACTCTCTACCAGCTCCAGGGAGTGAAATTTTTAACAGCCCATATACCATTACTGCATTTGAAATCCCTGGAAAAGAATCAAGCATGAGGGAGAGAGGAGTGCTTTCTCTGGGGAGGTTCCTGGCTTATTGGAGTGAAGGACAAGGGAGAATTCATGGAATATTAGCTGGAGCTGAAATCTCCTGCTGAATTTAAATGTGTTTCAGTTCCTGTTTAAGCAAAAATGGATACTCTCCAAATAGCCTATGTGGTAAGGTATCTATACCTTGTGTTAGTACTCAGAATCCTGAGCAAGCCTGGACTTACGGTGCCTGTGGTACAGGGACAACATAGGAGTAATATAATCTAAATATAGGATGAGAAAAAGGAGGCAATAAAGAAAGACTGCAAGTTTTGCAATGGGTCACTGAGACACAGCACAATCAGGTGAAATCTTACCCTTTAGCTTGGGGAATTCCTTTACCATGTCACATTCTTCTTCAAAGAGTACATAATTCCTGTAGCTACACAGCACAAAGAAGTTGAATAAAATCCATATATTAAACTATACAATCTATATGGTATGCTATAGAAAAAAAAGGCCAAATAGGGTGTCTTTCTGGAAAGCTCTGATACCCTGAAGAGTCTGTCTTATACTCAGGTTTTTCACATATCTTTTCTGGGACTAGACAGAAATCTGTTCAGTAGCATAAGCAGTCCAACGGGAACAACAGCTGTGTTCTGGTGGCCACTCTCTGGACTTAAGCAAAATAACCAGCAGCACAAACTTATGCTACTGAAAGAATTCAAGAAAATAATCTTTTTTCCATCTGAATTGCTTTTAAATACAAGACTATCGTCCTTTTTAATTAGCTCAGACTGAACTTTCCTAACATGAATTCAACACAAAACAAAAATATGAGAAATACTGATGCAAACATCTGTACAGCAAAGGCCTAATACTACACAGCTTTATGTGGAAGAGATCACAGTGTCAGGTCATTCATTTCTCTTTCCAGATGCCACACCATCTTCCATCCATAATCATCTATCTTCAATATAGGACATTTTTCTGTTGTCTGTCTTTCTTTGCTATTCTATCACAAATCAAGAAGGAAAATACTTTGTTTGCAGTTTCTATTCTCCTTTTGCATCAATGAGCTCTGAAAAAAATCCCACCCCTTTTTTCAAGCTGAAAAGCTAAAATCTAAAATAATATTAACTGAGCTGAAATCATTATGAAGTGAACTAATATATGTGACATTTCCTGATAAGGCACTTATAAATGGAAAGGAGAGTTAGGTCTGGTCACTCTCATGAGCAAAACTTCTCAACTTATCTTCCTCATCTAACTTTCCAGCTGGCTCATGTTGCAAAAGAACAGCTAAGTACTGTAAATGAAGTAAGGAAAATTACCTCTGTGGCCACATGCAATACTTTCAGAGAAATACAAACACCAAGAGAAGAAATATCGGAAGTCTGTACAGAAAAGCTTTGCTTAAAATAGTACTCAGCTTCTTCTTTGCTTGCAAAACTTTAATATTGCTATATTCCCTGTGGCCTCTCAGACAAGGTGCTCCATGTTTGTAGACAACATTGACTCCAGTGAGCACAAGTTGCATTGGTGGGAGACCAGGGTACAGTTGGGGTGTGTGCAAGATTGTTAAATTGATGTCAAGGGAAACAAAGGACATACCTCTGCCTTATGTGCAGAGGAAAAAACCAAAAACCAATAGCCATTATTAGACAGTCATACAAAATAGATCTTTCCATTCTGTCAGCAGAAGCAAAATAGACCAGTCCTACACCACAGGCTAGTTTTGGTCCTAATTTGCCATATATCAACATTTGTTTTAGCTCCTGACCAGCATATTGAGGGATTTTAGATTCATAAGAAAAACCAACAGCTTTTTGCCTAACACTTTTCTTATCCATGTTGCTGTATTCTGATTCCATCCAGCTAAGTTTCTTTATTACTGTTACAATGTTTCTGCTTTTCTGCTATTTACAGAATCATCACAGCTTTGGACAAACTTTTCAAAGCAAGAGTCCACTGTGAAAAACAAGGCAAAGCACAACAAGATAGACCATACCACATGAAAAGATCTTTTTCTTTCAATTTTTCTAGTTCTACTTGTTCTGAAATGGATTAGCTGTAAGCGCCGTTTGCCCATACTCTGCATAGTGCAACTGCTTGGTTTTTGCACAGGAAATAGAATGTTTCTTGCATAGATTAGATCACTCTTGCACTTTAAGGGCTTTCGTAATGTTCTGTATCTGTAGATCTACTTCCAGCTCTTTCAGCTTGTTGTAATTGGCTCTGCCATGGAAATCTAATCAGGTCAAGTACATCGGGACATGTTGAGGAATTGACAGGTATTTTAATGCGTATCATTAAAAGGGGTGCTGCAACTTCAAAGCAAGCAAGAGCTTTACAATGCAGGGTGTATACTGAGGTAGGACTTTAAAAGTCATCTCTGCTTTGAAAATAGCCAACCAGATTATGTATACTGCTCATTCATCACCCTGATAGTTAGCCAGTTAGCAAGTTTTGTCCAAGCTGATCTTGCCTAACCTTGTTCTCCTGTTGTCTTTAAATGCTGCACTTCCTGCACTTTCTGCACTTCCTTACTATTGTTGTTAGAGCATCGCTGGGATTCAGCAGAGATTAGGCTTTTATTGTGCCGGGTGCTTCTCCACTACTGAGGAGAAAAGAATGTCTGCCACTAAGCACTTAGGTCTAGGTCAAATGAATTGACAGACCAAGGCATCCAGAAAGGATGTACTTCTGTTTCTTCTTTTTGGCATCAGAATAAAGAAATATACACTACCATAAAACCACACTGGATGTCTGTAGTGGAAACAGACTTTTACTCTCAGCTTCTCTCTCACTATTGTACCACAAGATCATCCTAGAAACAATAGTTTGGGGAGGTCCTTTTTTGTTGTTGCTTTTATTTGTTTTGGTTTGTGTGTTTGTTTCCAAAAATACAGATGCTACACACGATTTAAAACGAGTACTGAAAAGAGGTTTCACTTCTGTCCTGTTAAAACACCTTTCTTGCATGCTTTGGATTCTTGCATGCTTTTGCCCATCACCTTTACATAAAATGTGTATGACTTTCAATGTCATGATGTGAAAAGCTCAGCTGCAGCCTCTGCAGAGATCACCCTGACCCTGAGACAGCACTCTGATTAGTTTGATTGCCCAGAGGCCTCCATCAACCTACAGGGAACAGGCCACAGCAGGGGTGCTTTTTCCTCTCTAAATAGCAGTTTGAACTCAATAGAACCAAAATAATTAGGTTGGAAGTAACTATTAGTAAAGCAGCATCATTTTAATTTAGAAAAGCAAAATTTTAAAGGAAAGCTTATAAAATTGTATTTAGTGCGTTTACTGGGAAAAGCTACCAACCCCTCTCCCTTTTCCACACAAACGATATCTTCAAAAAGTCACTATATTCCTCCTAAACAAGGAGGCAAATGTTTTCTTTTGCATGGTTTTTGCACAGCTGTGTATTGTACTTTGTTTTGTAAACCCAAACCCAAATCTGTTCCCTTGTTTTTACAAATGTTTTATCAGGTGTCTCGAAATGTCATGAGGAGAGTTCCATTTGAACACTTTAACAACTTGACTGTGTTTCAGAACCAGGATGTAAAAAGATTATCAGAGTATGTATTCATTGGCAGCTCTCAGGATTTTATCATGAGTCCCATTTATACATAATTATTTTTTTCTGCAAGTCCCTGATGCCAAATCTTGTAAGTAGCTGAAGGTCATAGCTATCATTAGAAAGAAAAAATAGGGGAAAATAAGAGGGGGGGGGAGAGGGTGTGTGGAATTGAGGGGGAGAGGAAGGCCAGAAAACTATGTTTTTAGAGGTATCTGCAATGTAACCAAAAAAATCTCCTTGATTCAAATTTTCTTTTTTAAGACACTCTACTGACTTCTGGCTTTAAACTGTCTGTGGTTAGCAATTCCATAATTCATTTATGCTGCAAATGCAAATGGAAAAAAAAAAAAGGAAAAAAAAACCCAAACCAAACCAAAAACACACAACCAAGAGAAAGAAAAGAAAAATAAACAGACAAAGTATCATATCCAACTCTCCAGTCAGTGTCCTAAGATGGTGCAATTCTTGTCAAAATCTTATGTGCTTATAGCCCTAGCAGTGAGAACATATTTGAATACGTTGACTTGACTTTGGAACACCTTCCTTTTCTCAGCTAGCAAGATATGCTCCTTATGAGCATCCAACCTTCCTAAATCCTCCTGCACAGTGAGTCAGATGTGTAGGGAAGCATAAGCAATTTGAAGGGTTCACTGGGGAATAAGAAAGCTCAGGACTGCTGCATTTAAGATGCTCATGGTCATTCATTGGTGTGACCCATATGGTGTTCTGTGTCCAGAGTCAGGAAACACAGCCTGGTTTCCTTCTGCCTCCTATTTACCACAGGCAGAAATAAGTGCTGCAGTATTCCTCATTCCCATTGATGGAGTTTGTAAAGGCTATTCCCAAGAGTACTGTGCCATTGCACATATGTGTGCGCTGCCTACATAGCAAAGACTTGCAAATGAAAATTGCACTGTTTAAGTGTGTTATGTGACTAGGGCAAGTGCTGATCTGGTCCTGTATGCTGTTTCTGTGCTGTTCTGTTCATCATTTCTGAAATATATATAAGAATATGATATGATATGCCTGCAATTTTCAAACTTAAACAAAGTATTTCCTTGAACTGGTGACCAAACTTATTTTTATGACATGTCATTTCAGTAAGGACGTTGCTTTATTTCACAGAAGGGTTTCCCATAGATAATGGTTGTTAGCTGGCTGAGTTGAAATCTGACAGGATTAAGGAAATCTAAACTGACAGCTGGTTTTGTGCAAGGAAGCATAATGTGGCTGTTGTTACAAGAGGCAATGTGGGATGTTTGTGCACAAATGCTTGACAAGAGGGCTTGCTCTTAGCTGTATACATAAGTGCAGCTTAGCAGTTAAAGCAGCACATCAGGGCTAAATGCCTCGCAGAGAAAACTTATGTGACTTTTCATTATGCACAGTTTGTGGTTATGAATATGATTATGTTTCTACTTTCACTATAGATTTCAGGAACAGATGTTTGAATTCTGGTCAAAATAAAAAGAAGGTCTATTGCTAATTACCTTAAAGAGAAGCCAAGTCAGCTCACCACTGAGGAGTGAGTATCTTTAGCTCAAGGAACAGATTGCCTCCCCAGGTAAAATCATGGCTCATATTTATACGACTGATACAGCAGAAGCAGTGTGTCCTATCGGAACCAGCACCTTGGGAGCTCATGTTTCATATCCCACATCCTAGGCTTTATTTCCTCTGAGCAAACTGCCCAGCAACTGCCAAGCACAGACATTTGAAAACAAATGTAGTTTCAATGGGATCATGCAGCTCAGTGCTCACTGCCACTTTACTGAACTCAGCAGGCACTGAGACAGCTACTAGCACTGAAGGTGCCTGTCTGGATATTTTTTTCAGTCAGGAGAGATTTTACCATATCGGTTGTGAAGATCACTGCAGAAAAATCTTAGAAATTGCTTTATTACAACCCTGTGTAAAATTTCAAGCTGTGCTTTGGCACATTTGGATAAGTTTTACACTACTTCAACTCTGATGAATACCCCAAAGTAACATTTAATTTCCATCAGTGTCATCAAGGACATAGCCAGGCTGAAGAACTACAAAGTACTCAGCACAATGAAGTTTGTGACACTGACATGATTGAGGCATAAATGGGCTCACATGTGACTGACACCAGTACTGACTAAAACAATAATGGGAGAAGTGAAAACAGAGAATTATGATAAAAGTATGATGACCATATATACTGAAACACAGGAGTAGGTGACTGGCATGAAACATGGTGCTGCAGAGGGCAGAGAAAGCATCACATATGCTTTTGCCCATCAACACTGTCAATCTGCAGTGCACCTTGCCTCTAAGCCAGCACGGAGGATGCAGCTGCCTGTTTTTGAGAGGCAGTCTGAAGACAGGCTACTAGAGTAGTGGGGCAGACTGAAGTCCAGGGGGCCTCAGGATTGTGATTTGTACTTCTGTAGTCCCCAAGACCCAGGAAAAACTGCCCTGGAAACAAGGCCATTCCTGAGTGTGGAGTGCCAAGTATTGTGCAAGTAAGAGAGAGTTGGCATCATGAAATCTGAGATTGCCCTTCCACACAAATGAGACAGAACAAACTGATGCATTTCCATGCATAAGGACTCTAACATACCCTCATAAACCAGTGACACCTGCCCACAGAGCTGCTGTCCCAGGAAACCAAATTGCAGGACTCAGGCTCTCAGCCATCCTGGGGAAATAATTTGCTTCCAGGATGGGAACATATAGGGAAATGCTTCCTGTCCTATCCTGCAACTCCAGAGCTGGAGGTGACTCTAATTTCCCTCAACCATGCCCTGCAACAAGATCCTTTCTGCAGATGCACAAGATACCCTAGCTCTGAGATTTGAGATAGAAATATAACACTGATTATTGTTATACTAGATAATGAAAACTTAGGAGTAAAGAAGATTTAAATAAATATGAGAAATAACTCAAAAAGACAAGAAGCAAATCTGTTTGTTACAAACTGCTCAATATCCACTTGGTCACAGAATCAGCCAGGTTGGGAGCAACCTCCAAGATCACAGTATCACAGTATCACTAAGGTTGGAAGAGACCTCAAACATCATCGAGTCCAACCAACCACCCAACCCTATCTATCAACCAGACCATGGCACTAAGTACCTCATCCAGTCTTGTCTTAAACACCTTCAGGGACATCGACCCCACCACCTCCTTGGGCAGCCCATTCCAATGGCCAATCATTCTTTCTGTGAAGAATTTCTCCCTATCATCCAGCCTAAACCTCCCCCGGTGCAGCTTGAGACTGTGTCCTCTTGTTCCGGTGCTGGTTGCCGGGGAGAAGAGACCAACCCCCACCTTGCTACAACCTCCCTTCAGGTAGTTGTAGACAGCAAGAAGGTCTCCCCTGAGCCTCCTCTGCTCCAGGCTAAACAACCCCAGCTCCCTCAGCTGCTCCTCATAGGGCTTATGCACCAAACCCCTCACCAGCTTTGTTGCCCTTCTCTGGACACATAGGTCCCTCAGAGTCCTATTTTCATCCTTCAGCACTTTGTGGATCCCTTATTTAGAATACAATATACTTCTTGTGTTGAGCTTGCTGGAAAACAAGTTCTAGTTGTTTGCTGTGGCAATATTATCCTTCCAGACTGCTGCACTTCCATGTTAAAGCAATTTTATTAACTCCCATTCACTCAGGTGAGCATCTGGCCACAATTCCATTTTTTCACATACCAAAAAACAAACAAACAAAACCCCCAAACAAACAAACAAACCCACACACAAAAAAACCCCAACAACAAAAAACTGCCGCACTTTATCTCAATTTTCTTACTAATTCTGATAGTGAAATATGTATGGATTAATAACACATGAATATATTCTCTTTTCTTTGAGGTAAGGGGCAAAAGAGTAAATCTGTGACCTTAATACTTAATTCTGCTAAAAGCTAATTTAAATGTGTTAAATGCTTATTTAAATGATTACATTTAAATGATAAAACCTTATTTAAATTTACAACTGCTGAAGAATTGCAATTGGACTTGTTATTTTGAAAACCAAAATTGTACTGGTATTTTCACAACTAAGCCTTTGCAAAGCATTTTTGAGCATGGGTCACTGAAGTCGAGAAATTCTCCAGACTTCCCACAAATGTAAACAAGTGCCAGGAAATCATGTAGAAGCTGGATGGACCCATCATCTACTTTGTTTCCCTGAATAAACAGGTTGTGTGAGAACCAGGTTATAATGTCAGAGATGGTAGTCATTCTACTCTCCATGGGCCTGACTGAACTCATTTTAATGAGAAAACATCAGTTCAGTGGAACTGATTAATTCCACATGTTTTCTTGTTTCCTGCCCATCATGTTCACATCTGGGGGTTCCCACCCAGACTTTGGCTGGGAACAGAGATGCAGGCTGGGCTCATATGACACCCAAAAACCTACGCTGGGCCACTTCACTGGGTGTCACAGCACCAAGCTTCTCCTTAAAGACACACAGATCCCAGCAGGTGCAAGCTGATCGTAAGCTTCAGACCTGCACAGTGATGTCCCCTGACCAAACCTAGAAGGTACAAATATTTTGAAAACTGCTTGCTCTCATTGTGTTACTGTTCCATAGGTGGATACCTCTGATTTTACAAACACCAACTAGATTCTAGTTTCTCCAAATTCACCTTTGAATAATTAGGCTCAACTTGCCTCTTTACTTGATTAGGGATTCTGCTGAATTCAGGTATTTTTCTCCCATTGCAACCAATTAGAGACCAGGACCAAGTTCCTGCTCTATTTTCATTCCAATATACAGAAGCTGTATAAGACTTTCTAAGGTTATGTAGCTGTATCTCAGTCTAAATGTGAAAAATAACTTTACTCTTAGACTCTTTAGGAACTTAAAACATGAAAAATACAGAATAGTTAAGACAATAATTTGTAAGACTCTTGTTTGCAGCTCAAGTCAGTATATTCTATAGACACTTGGGAAGAGGCCACAGCTGTTACAGGGTACAATTTATATAATTGCATACCAATTTATTTTGTCATCCATTTTATGAGTACTCAATACTATTGTAACAGGAAAGGACGTTCTAAAAAATCTAAGTATCATCTCCTTCTATGATCAGGTGACCCACCTGGTGGATTTTGGGAGGCCTGTGGATGTGGTCTACCTGGACCTCAGCAAGGCCTTTGACACCGTCCCCCACAGCAAACTCCTGGCCAAGCTGGCAGCCCATGGCTTGGATGGGAGCACACTGCGTTGGGTTAGGAAGTGGCTGGAGGGCTGAGCCCAGAGAGTGGTGGTGAATGGTGCCACATGCAGCTGGCAGCCAGTCACTAGTGGTGTGCCCCAAGGATCAGTGCTGGGCCCCATGCTCTTTAACATCTTTATTGATGATCTGGATGAGGGCATCAAGTTCATCATCAGTAAATTTGCGGATGACACCAAGCTGGGGGCAGGAGTTGATCTGCTGGAGGGCAGAGAGGCTTTGCAGAGGGACCTCAACAGGCTGGACAGATGGGCAGAATCCAACGGCATGAGATCGAACACATCCAAGTGCCGGGTTCTGCACATTGGCCACAGCAACCCCATGCAGTGCTACAGGCTGGGGCCAGAGTGGCTGGAGAGCAGCCAGGCAGAGAGGGACCTGGGGGTACTGGTTGATGGTAGGCTGAACATGAGCCTGCAGTGTGCCCAGGCAGCCAAGAAGGCCAATGGCATCCTGGCCTGCATCAGGAACAGTGTGGCCAGCAGGAGCAGGGAGGTCATTCTGCCCCTGTACTCACCACTGGTTAGGCCGCACCTTGAGTCCTGTGTCCAGTTCTGGGCCCCTCAGTTTAGGAAGGATGTTGACTTGCTGGAATGTGTCCAGAGAAGGGCAACAAAGTTGGTGAGGGGTTTGGAATGCAAGCCCTATGAGGAGAGGCTGAGGGAGCTGGGGTTGCTTCTCCTGGAGAAGAGGAGACTGAGGGGTGACCTTCTTGCTCTCTACAACTACCTGAAAGGAGGTTGTAGCCAGGCAGAGGTTGGTCTCTTCTCCCAGGCAGCCAGTACCAGCACAGATGCCTCACACTAGATTAGGTTGCTCAGACCCACATCCAGCCTGGCCTGGGGCTTGGTCTCTTCTCCCAGGCAACCACCAAGAGAACAAGAAGACACAGTCTCAGGCTGGGCCAGGGCAGGTTTAGGCTGGACGTTAGAAAGAAGTTCTATACAGAGGGAGTGATTGCCTATTGGAATGGTCTGCCCGGGGAGGTGGTGGAGTCACCTTCATTGCAGGTGTTCAGGAGGAGACTTGATGGGGTGCTTGGTGCCATGGTTTAGTTGTTTAGGTGGGTTGGATTGGTTGATGGGTTGGACGCGATGATCTTGAAGGTCTCTTTCAACCTGCTGTATTGTATTATTATTATTATTGTATTATTCTTATTATTGTATTATTAGATTGATAAAAGCACAAAACTGGTCTAAAGTCAGAATAGAAACAGTTTAGCAATAACTTCAAGTTTAACAGTGTTTGGTATCAGAAGGAGTGTCTTAAAATAGTAGGTGATTCTGGGCAAGGGTGCTCCTTCCATGTAGAACACATTTTTCCAGAATACTGTGGTATTTTTTTTAAACAAATATAATATTCACTGACTTAGAAAAGATTGTGCCCCTCTGTTCTGGGCACAGCATAACTAAACAAATTGAGAGATTTTGCAGCAAACATTTGGCCAGTTTAAGGAAGGCAGCGACAAAGGAATGTTCTTGCAGAGCAAGTGGATGGTGGGAAGAAGGAGAAAAGTAATAATAGCACTGAATTTTTGACAAGTTTGAGTTTAAAGTAGAGGCCCAACTACTGAAGATTAGTGAAGATCCTCTGTACTATCAACCAAATTTATCATTATTGGAGGACTGACCCCAAAGCTTTCTAAGTCCCTCAGAGACACAAAGTAGCAATGTGGTTTCTTGAAGGTGTCATCACAGGATGTGACATCCTTCTACTAACTTACAGGATCACACAAAAACCAAAACAACCAAAACAACCAAAACAACCAAACAACAACACGCCCCCCCAAAAAAACAACAACAACAAAAAAAAAAACGTGCCACCCCCCAACAACAACCAAACCTTCATTTTCTTCTCCCCTTTACCCAGCAAGACTTCTGAGGCAGAGATTGCCACTAATTGTATGAGCTTAGATGAGGTACCGAGGGACGAGGCTACAAAAAACCAAACCAAAACAAAACAAACACCACAACGCCAAACCAAAGCCAATAACCCCTTCTCGGTCCCCATGAAGGACAGACAAAGTGGTCTCTGTACAGGCTGCATTCCTTGCTACTCTGCTTTGACAAGTCAGGTAGCTTTGGAACTGAAGTCCTGCTCTCGCATCTGGGTGCCCGGGCCTGGCGCCTGGGTGCTTCCACTAGGGGCTGTGCTGGGAGGCTCTGACCTCTTGTGGTCAGGGAAAAGCCCATGCCGCTTCTGCAGAGGAAATAAATAAAGAAGGGAAAAGGAAAGGGTGTGTTAACCCTTGTGCAACTCTGGCTAAATTCCGGTCACTTGCCTAACCTCTTCTGACTTTCCCACTGCCCAGTGTTGCGCACTGAAACTGCTGAGTGGTGCTTCCATTGGCATCCAGCAGCTCCTGTAGTTGCTTTTACATGGCCTAATTATTTTAGACATGTGACTTGGCAGGACTCATCCTGCAAGACATATCACAGAATTGTAGAATTGTTTCAGTTGGAAGAGACCTTTAAGATCACCAAGTCCAGCCTTCAACCTAAGACCACCATGGCCATTAAAACATGTCTCAAAGTGCCAAGTCCACAAATTTCTTGAATACCTCCAGAGACAGTGACTCTACCACCTCCCTAGGCAAACCGTTCCAATGCCTTACCAGTCTTGTCAGCAAAGGAATTTTTCCTGATATCCAGTCTAAACCTCTCCTGGCACAATTTCAGTCCATTTCCGCATGTTCTATCCTTTCTCTGTTGCAGAGAGTTTTAGCAAACATTAAATGTTGGGTTGAAATTTTCCATGATACTGGGCCTTCACTTTGCTCTGGACCATTTTTAATCCTTGAATTCTCTCTCTGTGGAAAACAGTTTTCAGTGTATTCAAAATATCTGTACTGTGGCTGACATGCAGCTAGAATAGAATAGAATAAAATGGAGTGGAATGGAATAGAATAGAATAGAATAGAATAGAATAGAATAGAATAGAATAGAATAGAATAGAATAGAATAGAATAGAATAGAATAGAATTAACCAGCGTTGGAAAAGACCTGCAAGATCGAGTCCAACCTATCATTCAAATATCTTATCAACTAAACCATGGCACCAAGTGCCTCATCCAGTCTCCTCTTAAACACCTCCAGGGATGGTGACTCCACCAACACCCTCAGCAGCACATTATAATGGCAAATCACTTTTTCTGTGAAGAACTTCTTCCTGGCATCCAGCCTAAACCTCCCCTGGTGCAGCTTGAGACTCTGTCCTCTTGTTCTGGTTCTGGTTGCCTGGGAGAAGAGACCAACCCCCACCTGGCTACAGCCTCCCTTCACATAGTTGTAGACAGCAAGAAGGTCTCCCCTGAGCCTCCTCTTCTCCAGACTAAACAACCCCAGCTTCCTCAGCCTCTCCTCATAGGGCTCCAAACCCCTCACCAACTTCATTGCCCTTCTCTGGACATGTTCCAGCATCCTTCCTATACTGAGGGGCCCAGAACACAGTACTCAAGGTGTGGCCTAACCAGTGCTGAGCACAGGGGCACAATGACTTCCCTGCTCCTGCAGGCCACACTCTTCCTGACACAGGCCAGGATGCCATTGGCCTTCTTGGCCACCTGGGCACACTGCTGCCTCATGTTCAGCCTACCATCAACCAGTACCCACAGGTCCCTCTCTGCATGGCTGCTCTCCAGCCACTCTGACCCCAGCCTGTAGCACTGCACGGGATTGTTGTGGCCAATGTGTAGAACCCGACACTTCAATGTGTTAAATCTCTTGCCTTTGGACTCTGCCCATCTGTCCAGCCTGTTAAGGTCCCTCTGCAGAGCTCTCCTACCCTCTAACTGATCAACACCTGCTCCCAGCTTGGTGTCTCTTGCAAATTTACTGATGATGGACTCAATGCCCTCGTCCAGATCATCAATAAAGATATTGAACAGGATGGGGACCAACACTGATCCCTGGAGGACACCACTAGTGACTGGCTGCCAGCTGGATGTGGCACCATTCACCACCACTCTCTGGGCTCAGCCCTCCAGCCACTTCCTAACCCAGCACAGAGTGCTGCTGTCCAAGCCACAGGCTGACAGCTTGGCCAGGAGTTTGCTGTCGGGGATGGTGTCAAAGGCCTTGCTGAAGTCCAGGTAGACTACATCCACAGCCTTCCCCACATCCACCAGGCAGTCACCTGATCCTAGAAGGAGATCAGGTTGGTCAGGCAGGACCTGCCCTTCCTAAACCCATGCTGGCTGGGCAAAGGAAAGAGTGACAGCACTTGGAAGTGATGGCACTTGGAAATAACAGCATATGCTCATTTCCCTTTCCCTCCCTGGGCCAGAACAAAAGTACAAATTCCCCACACTCATATGGCTCATGGGCAGCTCTGGTGAAAGACATTGTACAGTCTGGAGAAGAGAAGGCTCAGAGGTGACCTCATTGTGGCCTTCCAGTATCTGAAGGGGGCCTGCAAGAAGGCTGGGGAGGGACTTCTCAAGCTATCAGGTAGTGATAGGACTAGGGGGAATGGAATGAAGCTGGAGGTGGGGAGATTCAGGCTAGATGTGAGGAAGAAGTTCTTCCCCATGAGAGTGGTGAAGCCCTGGAATGGGTTGTCCAGGGAGGTGGTTGAGGCCCCATCCCTGGAGGTGTTTAAGACCAGGTTGGATGAGGCTCTGTCCAGCCTGATCTAGTGTGGGGTGTCCCTGCCCATGGCAGGGGAGTTGGAACTAGATTATCGTTGTGGTCCCTTCCAACCCTGACTGATACTATGATACTATGGTACCTTACCATTATCAAGCTGCCCTCCAGAACCTGTTCTACATGTAGCAGCTGAGGATGAACTAATTATCTCTGTAGCCTTAGGCTGGCCTAGCTACAATGAAAATGCCCTATACACCAAAAAGCAGTTTCCAGGATTCAGGGAAGCAATGATAACCAGTACTGTTGACCTGTACTGCAGCAGAGGCCAGGTCCATAAAAGGTACATTATCTAGCCTTGCAGTATGTGACAGTAATGCAATGCTGGATGGCCATATTTCTACAATTTTTTTCTTCCCCACTTTGTTCTCCCAGAACCCTGCAAACACACAGAGTTACAGTAGAAGATCAAGTTAAAACCCCCAAAACTGAGATGCCTGTAACACCTTAACTCCTTTTTTTCTGAACTCCCATGTCAATACAGAGCAGTTGCCAATTACTGGACCACATGAAGTCAACCCCCCCCCGGTCACCTGCCCATTTGGGGTCACACTGGCAAAATTATTTTATCATTTTCTCTGACACAGAGTCAAATTGTTTTCACTTAATGCCTTCCAGATGATTTGATTTTCAGTGCCTAGCTTGAGACTTTCAGGCCCAGTTGGAATAAATATTTGTTGTGGTTTAAGGGTTAACTGGTGGGCAGGTGAACCCTAGGACCCTGGCTGGAGTCACCGGGTCATGTTATTCCTTCCCCTTTCCTGCCTTCATCTATTGAAGGGTGGAGGAAGTTCCTTGTTGCGCTTCCTTTTTGCCTTGCTTCCTGGTGGGAGGCTGTTTGCTGGCTGCCAGAAACCTTGGCATGGTCAGTCCTGCTTTCACATATTTTGGGCCTACATCCACGTTTTGTGGGGAAATCCATTGACACCTGAGGTTAGGTTTTGTATATACCTTGTATGCATGCCTTTCTTCAATCTCTCTACATTCCTTTTCCCTTAAACCTTTCATTATTTGTTAAAAATTGCTTTATTAAATTCCAATTCCGTGGAAGCCCTTTTGTTTACCCCTTATCTCCTCTGCCTATCTTTTCCCTGAGAGGGAAAATGGAGAATGGGGGTGGGAGAGTGTGGTGTTGGGGTAGGAAAAGGGGTAGTCTGGATTCTGTTCTTTGGGGGCTTTGTCCTGAAACCTGAATATTCACACCTGTATGGACATTGCTACTGCATTCAGAACTCTTTACATTTGAACATAGGGAAAGCTCATCCTTAGTGCCTCAAAACTGTGACTTCACTGTAGTGGTCAATCTTCATTTCAGCTTCTGAGTGTTACACCTGAAATATTCCTGATTTGAAACTTAGAAAAGATGCTTCGTTTTTGCAAGTCAGGGAGGGCAATGGAACAATGACAATGTCTTTGTACTTTATTTAAGAATGGAGATCCAGCAAAGATATCTGTTTGGCTTTTAGTTCTGGACATCTGTTTGGCTTTTAGTTCTGCTGCAATGTATTATAGATCTAAGATTAATGAAAAACAGTCTGTGATAAGATTTCAGCTGAGATAAAGGAAAGAACAGTTTGTCCTGACCTCCTTTAGCATAAAAGAATCCATATCTAGATAAACAGGACTTTTTATGTCCTAGATGGAATGAACAGCTCAAAATATACATAAGATATTTGTACTGAGTTCATATCTTTAAAAGGTGTAGTGTAATGAGAATTGTTGCTATGCAAAGACCTAAGTTAATGTATTGGATAAAAGGATACCTTGTGTTCAGCTGAGCCACTAAATTCAAGTGTGTTATTGGGTCAGTAGTCCTTGGTTTGAAAGGCTTCATTACTGGGAAGTTCCTGGTACAATGAATCATGCTGTTTTCCGAAGACTACATCCTATGAAGCTTCTGTAAATTATTTGTATTCCTAAATTATCCTTTAGGCACCTAAACAAATCAAACTCAGACCAAATCAAATATTGGGTTGCATCAAGAAAAGTGTGTTCGGCAGAGCTAGGGAAATTCTTCTACCCCTCTGCTCTGCCCTGGTGAGACCACACCTGGAATACTGCACCCAGTTTTGGGCTCCCCAGTTCAAGAAAGAGAACTGCTGGAGAGAATCCAACAGAGAGCCACAAGGATGATCAGGGAACTCAAGCATCTCCCCATCTCCCCTTCTCTGGAGACTTTCAAAACCCCCTTGGATGCATTCCTGTGTGGACTACCCTAAGTGATTCTGCTTTGGCAGGAAGGTTGGACTTGATGATCTCTTAAGGTCCCTTCCAACTTCTAATGTACTGAGGTACTGTGATTATGAGAAATAAATTTTCTAGATTAAAATAAGGACTTCCTTGTACAGTAGTGGTGTGCAGCATGCATGCATTGTAGTGTTCAAAGCATGCTCAGGACGTATACCAAGAAAGATATATACTAACACTTTGCCAAGGATTGACTGATCCCCCCCAAACTGTATCCCCCAAACAATTTGGCTGAGTTTTCTTTCTGGAAGTCTCCTAAACTTAGAAGGGTGATTAAGTTTTCATTGTGTAAAAGACAATAAGTCTGCATGAAATTCTATATTTGAGAGCTTCTCTATTTGCAGAAGCCCAGTTATCATATTTGCATGTACAGAGATACACTGTTCACCCAAATATCTGCACTTCTCAAAAATTTAATTAGCAAACATTCACACAAAGTTGTAATCTATTCAGTATTGTCATGAGTAAGTCTGACATGTCCTGCATGAGTGTCTACCTTTTATGTTGCAAATGTAACCAAGTATCCTTCCAATATGCTGCTTAAATTCTAAACAAGGAATCAGAATTGAGGTTTTGATATATTTAGATCATGGTGGGGGGTGGGGTGCACAAGATGGCAGTGGCACTGAATGTAGGGAGGAATCCTTGTAATATTTACAGAGATACAATACAATACAATACAATACAATACAATACACCACCAGGTTGGAAAAGACCTTCAAGATCATCACGTCCAACCCATCAACCAATCCAACCCACCTAAATACAATACAATACAATACAGTACAATACAATACAATACAATACAACCCACCTAAACAACTAAACCATGGCACCAAGCACCCCATCAAGCCTCTTCCTGAACACCTCCAATGAAGGTGACTCCACCACCTCCACGGGCAGCAGATTCCAGTGGGCAATCACTCTCTCTGTATAGAACTTCTTTCTAACATCCAGTCTAAACTTCCCCTGGCGCAGCCTGAGACTGTGTCCTCTTGTTCTGGTACTGGCTGCCTGAGAGAAGAGACCAACCTCTGCCTGGTTACAACCTTCCTTCAGGTAGTTGTAGAGAGCAAGAAGGTCACCCCTGAGTCTCCTCTTCTCCAGGCTAAGCAACCCCAGCTCCCTCAGCCTTTCCTCATAGGGCTTGTGTTCCATACCCCTCACCAACTTTGTTGCACTTCTCTGGACATGCTTCAGCAAGACAACACCCTTCCTAAACTGAGAGGCCCAGAAATTTGACTGCATATGGATAATGTTTAGAGCCAATTGAGGGCTATGTGTGACATGATTCCCAGCAATTAAATACCCTTGAGAGAAGGTTACAATTAATCATCAACTTCTGTGTTACCACCCACAAAGACTTTTATTTTTCATGCTGAGAAACTTAAGAGAGAGAAAACAGAGCTTGAAATGACTGTGTCTAGACATACTTGTTTAATTCATCTTTGAATTTTTTCATGCTTCGAAAATTATTCTGAATATCTGGTTTCTCTGTTAATGAGGGAGAGCATGTTTTACTCACTTGGCTTTTTTGTAAGAAAAAAATGAATGCATTGTAGTCCACCATATGAGGAGAATCTACTGTAACAGTAACAGTTTGCAGGAAGTGATCATGACATCATGCTACTTGTCATATGGCTCTGTGTGTGCATATGTGGGATGGTCACAAGGGTAATTATTTTTCCAAAGGATTTGAAACAACACACAGGCACCCCACCATCATGGGCAGCCAGGACTTCAGCACATCCTTAGCACTGGAGCAGACAGCTTAAGCCAAAGATTGACTTACAGGTAGGAATACTGATTTTCGAAGACTAGAAAATAGTTCATCACTTCAGTGGTGTTTAGAAGAGCTTCAAGATCAGATGTGACTTTGCTTTCTAAGATATCAGCCTCTGCTCCACTCCTATCCAAACTTTCACATTCAGGTCTGGCTCCCCTGATTTCCTCCCCCAGAGTATTTTTTATGGCAGAGGGACAAGTTTGAAGGCCTGTGGAGACTTAAAGCCAGTTTGATTGCCCAGCAAACTGTTCACTTCCTGGTATGCAGAAAGATCAGACGCTTCCCTGTGCTCTCTTGATATTGTTCAGTGATGTCTCCATCACCACCTCTTCAACCGCAGCCACACTTTAAAAGAAGAACAAAGTGTACCTGCCTTGTGTGACATCCAGCTGGAGCAATGGCTCATGACAGGTGATGGCAGACAAAAAAACAATAGACCAAAGTCAGAACCTTTCAAATCACATAGCCAGGTCCAGTGTCAGATCAGGGAACTGCTGCTTGTCCCTTTTAGAGATTAGGGTGGAGAATGGCTTCACCAGACCATAGACCAAATCATCAGCATCCTTGCTGTTGAAACCAGAGGTCCCAAGGCAACCAAAAAGGTCTTCAAGGCTCTGGGAGAACTGGTTGATAGGTCAGGGGCACAGGTAATTTTTTCATCAATACCATTAGTTGCAGGAAGGAACACCAAAAGAAACAGGTCAGCAGCTGTAATTAACAAGTGACTCAGAGGCTGGTGCTACCAACAGAATTTTGGGTTTTTCAATCTTGGGGAACTTTCTATGGCACCAGGTCCACTAGCAACAGATGGAGTACATCCATCCCAGAGGAGGATAAAGATCTTAGCACATGAGAATGGCCTATCCCACAGAGGAAAAAGTGTTCTAGGAAGGGAGTTGGGAGGTCTCATTGACAGGGCTTTAAGCTAGATTTGAAGAGGAAGGGTCTGAAACCAGTCCCCCCATACAGGAGTCTGGGGGTGATAAGCTAGATCCAGGGGTGAAACCAGCAGCCCAGCTGAAGTGCATGTGCACTAATGCATGCAGTATGGGTAACAAACAAGAGGAGCTGGAAGTCTTGTTACAGCGGGAAAGTTATGATGTAGTTGCCACCACAGAAACGTGGTGGGATGACTCACATGACTGGAGCACTGTAATTGATGGCTACAGGCTCTTCAGGAGAGACAGGGGAGGGAGAAGGGGTGGAGGGGTGGCCCTGTACATCAGGGAGGCTCTAGATGCCATGGAACTAGAGATTTAGGATGATCAAGTTGAGTGCCTGAGGGTGAGAATTAGAGGGAAGGCCAACAAGGCTGACATCCTGGTTGGAGTCTGTTATAGACCACCCAACCAGGATGAAGGAGTTGATGAATTATTCTATAGGCATCTAGAGGCTGTCTCAAGATCACCAGACCTTGTTCTTATGGGTGACTTTAACCTGCCTGATATCTGCTGGGAACTCAACACAGCAGAGAGGAGGCAGTCTAGAAGGTTCTTAGAGTGTATGGAGGACAGCTTCTTATCCCAGCTGCTGTGTGAGCCTACCAGGGATAAGGCTTTGCTTGACCTCCTCTTTACAAACAGAGAAGGACAGGTGGGAGATGTGTTGGTTGGAGGCTGCCTGGGGTCCAGTGACCATGAAATAATTGAGTTTTCAATATGCAGTCAAGCTAAGAGGGACAGCAACAAAACCTCCACTCTGGACTTCCTGAAGGCGGAATTCAGGTGACTTAAGGAACTAACTCAGAAGGTACCTTGGGAAACAGCCCTTAAAAACAAAGGGGTTCAGGAGGGCTGGACCTACTTCAAGAAAGAACTCTTGAAGGCTCAGGAACAGGCTGTGCCAATGTGCTGGAAGATGAGCCGCCAGGGCAGACGGCCAGCCTGGATGGGCAATGAGCTTCTGGGTGAATTAAGGGTAAAAAAGAGAGTGTATCATCTTTGGAAGGAAGGTGAGGTAACCTGTGAAATGTTTAAGGATGTTGCTAGGTCATGTAGGAAAAAAATTAGGAAGGCAAAAGCCCATTTAGAGCTTAGACTGGCCACTGCTGTGAAGGACAACAAAAAATGCTTTTATAAATATATTAATAGCAATAGGAGGGGCAAGAACAACCTCCACTCCATTGTGGACACAGAGGGGAACATAGTAACAAAAGATGAGGAAAAGGCAGAGGTACTTAACACCTTCTTTACCTCAAACTTTAATATCAAGATAGGTTGTCTCCCAGACATCTGGCCTCCTGAGTTTGCAGATGGAGTCAGGGAGCAGTATAGTTCCCCTGTGATCTAGGAGGAAGCAGAGACCTGCTTAGCTACCTGGATCCCCACAAGTCCATGGGGACTGGATGCAATCCATCCTAGGGTGCTGAGAGAGCTGGCAGATGAGCTGGCCAAGCCACTCTCCATCATTTTTCAACAGTCCTGGCTCACTGGAGAGGTCCCAGATGACTGGAAGCTGGCCAGCATGATCCCCATCCACAAGAAGGGTCAGATGGAGGAACGAGGGAATTCTAGATCTGTCAGCCTGACCGCAGTGCCAGGCAAGATTATGGAACAGATCATCTTGAGGGCAATCACACAGCACTTCCAGGATGGCCAAGGGATCAGGCTCAGTCAACATGGATTTAGGAAGGGCAGGTCCTGCCTGACCAACCTGATCTCCTTCTATGGTGAGGTGACCCACCTGGTGTATGTGTGGAAGGCTGTGGATGTAGTCTACCGGGGACTTCAGCAAGGCCTTTGACACCATCCCCCACAGCAAACTCCTGGCCAAGCTGTCAGACCATGGCTTGGACAGCAACACTCTGTGCTGGGTTAGGAAGTGGCTGGAGGGCTGAGCCCAGAGAGTGGTGGTGAATGGTGCCACATCCAGCTGGCAGCCAGTCACTAATGGTGTGCCCCAGGGACCAGTGCTGGTCCCCATCCTGTTCAATATCTTTATTGATGATCTGGATGAGGGGTTTAGAGTCTATCATCAGTTGGTTTGCAGCTGACACCAAGCTGGGGGCAGGTGTTGATTTGTTAGAGGGTAGGAGAGCTGTGCAGAGGGATCTTGACAGGCTGGATAGATGGGCAGAATCCAACGGCATGAGATTTAACACATTGAAGTGTCGGGTTCTACACATTGGCCACAACAATCCCATGCAGTGCTACAGGCTGGGGTCAGAGTGGCTGGAGAGCAGCCATGCAGAAAGGGACCTGTGGGTACTGGTTGATGGTAGGCTGAACATGAGCCTGCAGTGTGCCCAGGTGGCCAGGAAGGCCAATGGCATCCTGGCCTGTGTCAGGAAGAGTGTGGCCTGCAGGAGCAGGGAAGTCATTGTGGCCCTGGTCTCAGCACTGGTTAGGCCACACCTTTAGTACTATGCTCAGTTCTGGGCCCCTCAGTATAGGAAAGATGTTGAATTGCTGGAATGTGTCCAGAAAAAGTCAACAAAGCTGGTGAGGGGTTTGGAACACAAGCCCTATGAGGAGAGGCTGAGGGAGCTGGGATTGCTTAGCCTGGAGAAGAGGAGGCTCAGGGGTGACCTTCTTGCTCTCTACAACTACCTGAAAGGTGGTTGTAGCCAGGTGGGGGTTGGTCTCTTCTCCCAGGCAACCAGAACCAGAACAAGAGGACAGAGTCTCAAGCTGCACCAGGGGAGGTTTAGGCTAGATGTTAGGAAGAAATTCTTCATAGAAAGAGTGATTGCTTGCAGGATCTTGCATTTGGTGTTGTTGAACCTCATGGGGTTGTCACGGACCCACCTCTCCAGCCTGTATGTGTCCCTCCCATGTGTCTGCTGCACCACACAGCTTGGTGTCGTCAGCAAACTTGCTCAGGGTGCACTCAATGCCACTGTCCATGTCACCCATAAAGATGTTAAAGTAGACTGGTCCCAGTACTGACCCCTGAGGGACTCCACTTGTCACTGGCCTCCACTTGTCACTGGCCTCCACTTGGACATGGACCCATTGACAGACACCCTTTGGGTGTGACCATCAAGCCAGTTCTTTATCCACTGAATGGAACCCATGTTTCACCAGTTTGGAGACCAGGATGTGGTGCAGGACAGTGTTGAAGGCTTTGTTCAGGTCCAGGTAAATTACATCAGTTGCTTGGCCTTCATCTATTAATTTTGTGACCTTGTCATGGAAGGCCACCAGGTTTGTCAGGCAGGATTTGTCCTTGGTGGAGCTGTTCTGCAAGTGTGGGTAGCCTTCTACCACGTGTGCATCGCAGAAAGAATATCCTTCGTGCAGCCAAGGGCATTTGTAATTGTTGTTCCCACACTGCAAGCATCAGCTGCATGGATCTGACAGTTAACCTGGGTGGATCTCAGATGAGTTGAGCAACTTTCTCCAGCAATCTCTGCTAACAAAAGACCTCTGTAAAGCCATGTAAAGCAGAGAGAAGGGATTGTTGTATGCTAGTATGCTACCATTGAAGAATAAGCACAAGAAGAAAGTGTTTTCTGCATCTGACTGTCTGGGGCAACAACACAATAACTTGGGAAAAGCTTTTCTGATGTTCAAGGGCAGACAGCTGCTTCTTTTCTTTACATGCAAAATGTGGTCATTGGAGGCAGGGAAGGGGTGCAATCAGTATAGGCATAATTTAATGTATTTTCTAATGATCTTTAAAATTCAGCACTTGGAATAGTCCCGAAAGTAAAGATTTAACCTTACAGAATTTAGGATGTACTAACATTTTAAATAGGCACACACTTTTTGGTATAAAAGAAGTTACATCAGAATATAAAAATTGAGGTTTAGTCTTAAAATTTTGTTCCTTTATGTTTTTCCAAATAATATAATTAGATAAAGTCTTGAATGTTGATAAGAATGACTGTGGGACCAAACAAGTAAGGACACTGTTGGTTTTGCAGTCTTGTCAAACTGAGCTGTCAGTACAACAGCAGTCAAACAATGAGTTTTGAGTTATTCAACAATGGCAGTTTAGAAGCTAATTTTTTAAGTTATCGTATTTCAAACTTCAATCTGATTTAACTCAAAGGAGAGACTTAACTTATTTCCGTATATTCCTCTGATTAGTTTTTCAGCAACAGCATCTAGCTGTATTAATACAGCTGTCAGAAGGGACTTGCCTAATAAAATGCATCCATTGTCAAAGGGGAAGAAGAGAAAATTGTATTAGTTTATTGACCAGGACATTTCTACAGATTGAGTCTGCTTCTTGGGGTTATGTCATTGCTCAGATAGGATTCTTGTAACATTTATTAGTTTAATTTCTCTAATATGAGTATCTGCAGTGAGTCTGGAGATACATTAAACTGCATATGTAAAAGATCTTATTAAACATCGTTCCTGCATTATCTAAAACAGATGTAGTATTGTCAGACAAAACCCCCATTTATTAAGCCTCCAAAGCTGCCTTTGTCCATCTGCGTAAATTGGCAGGTCACATGAAGACATTTTTGTTATTTATAAATAGAGCCATGCCTGAAATATAACTGCTCATCCAAACAGCCTCTAATTTAGGAAGGATTAGAATCCTGGATCTTGATATCTCTCTTGCAGCTAAAGCCTGTCATTATTATCAGAGGTTTTGCTGCTTGCTTCTTCTGGTTCTTGTTTTTGCTTTGTTGGGGTTCTTTTACAAGCCAGCCTCCAGTTAACCCTGACTCTCTCATTCACGTCATCAGCATCTTGCATGTGATGTACCAGATAAACGTAGGCAACTTTATCAGCCTATGTAATACATAGGCTTAAAGGCCCCTAAAGCTATTCCATTAGCCCTTAGCTCCTTAGCACAAAATTTTCCCTACGCTGATTTTTGCTTATAAAACACCAGTAGGACATTATACCTTAAGCACTTCAGCAATTACCTTCTGCATCAGAAAGGTATCAAAGGACCCTATGCTCTCTCCTTCCTGGGTGTCCAATACCTTCAGAGGTATTCCCTCAAAGTGTTCCCTGAAATCAGCATTTGTGAGACAAAATCCTTCCTGATGAATCCTGCACCTAGGTACTTCTGAATCAAATAGTTTCTATGACCGCAGGTCCGTTGCCTCTGAAAAATCCAAAAGCAGCAGTCCTACACAGAAGTCCACACGAAGGCATCCCAAAACTACATTCAAAGCCTACAGGATTCAGCAGGTCTGCAAGTGTTTGTCTGTTTTCACTGTAGAGTGGAGACTGAATAACTGCATGGGTACCCCTGCCAATCTGCTCCCATCCTGCACCCACTGCACTAGCTCCACTCACACTCCCGCTTCAGGTTCCCATCACTCAAGTAAGCCATGATGTTTTCATGAAGATGTCTCAAAGAAACCTGTGTAAGGCCAAAGGCAAGACTTTTTTACAAAGTTTCAGAAACCATAGAATTAAATGGAATGAGAGCCAGTTCAGTCAAGATTGCCTACAGCTGTAGCTGAAACCTTTTTTCTATTTATTGAGTGACTTGTGCAATGGAGCCCTTAACCCCAAGAACTAGACTACCATTTTCAGCGACTGCAAGCTGCTACCATAAAGGCAAGAGGGCTTCTCTCCACTGTTGCTGCCTCAGTTCCCCACACACTTGCAAAAGAGTAAGAGCATACATACGCACCCTCCTTTGTTGAGAAGCAAAGACACACAATCCTGTGGTAATTTCTTTGTGTATCACAACCAAACAAATGTTTCTTTTAACAGTATTTTCACTTCATAAAATACTGTGAGGCAGCTGCTAGGCTGATTTTAGTATACGGAATATGACAGCTTCTAGATTGCGGGGAGGTGGGCAGGGGGGGAGAGGGAAGAGAAAAAAAAAAGGAGTGCAAAAATAAAAATTTGTATTCCTAGTGGGCATCTCTAACCCCCTTAATCTAGATAGCATTGAGTATTGAAAGGAAGTTAAACAGCATCACTCTTTTTCTAACTTGATTTCAGGGCATTACAGTGATTTGACACTTAGTCTTTGTTAATGTCTTAATTATTTAGGCATCTTTTAATTATAAAGCAGATACTCTGCACTTGTGTCTGTATTCATGAATAAGATGAGAGGAAAAAAAATGTGTGCATGATGCCTAGGGATGCACACTACACAGAAGGGAAAGGATTGAATAACAAAATGCAAGAAGCCTCTGGTCTTTGTCTTTATATCTCCAGCTAAAGCCACTTGAGTTTCAGCACAATCACGGAGCAGAGCACGATACTGTGTAGTGAAGTTTCCTAACCACTGGCAAGTAGTAGATGGCAGTGATCAGGCAGTGTGACTTCAGGTGGTGGCTGGAGATGCCCAGGCTTAACCAGAAACAGCAGAAGCAAGCCTTACCCACGGAATCACTCATGTTGATGATCCAGTTCATTAAAGTGGTAAAGCTGCTCATACACATCAACAGTTCCTGCTGGTGGAAAGGGGACTGGCCCTGTCACTTTTTCTCAAGATGGGTATAACTCATGAGCTTCTCCTAGCACCTGATGACAGCTTCCCAGAAAACTTATTTATTGTAAGGAAAAATGAGGCTTTTGTCACTGCCATGCTTAGGAAATGTTCTGTAGTTCAAAATAATTGTATTTTGTGAACAAAGAAATACCAGGAAGTATTTGAGAACGTTGTATATGTGTTGTAGAATCATAGAATCCACAAGGTTGGAAAAGACCTCAAAGATCATCAAGACCAATTTCAAAGTTTCATAGTTTCAGTCAGGGTTGGAAGGGACCACAGGGATCATCTAGTACCAACCCTCCTGCCATGGGCAGGGACACTCTACACTAGATCAGGCTGGCCAGAGCCTCATCCATCCTGGGCTTAAACACTTCCAGGGACGGGGCCTCAACCACCTCCCTGGACAACCCATTCCAGGGCTTCACCACTCTCATGGTGAAGAACTTCCTCCTCACATCTAGCCTGAATCTCCCCACCTCCAGCTTCATTCCATTCCCCCTAGTCCTATAACTACCTGAATCTGTCACCCAAGACCACATGTCTACTAAACCGTGGCACCAAGTGCCACATCCAGTCCCCCTCTTGAACACCTCCAGGGATGGTGACTCCACCACTCCCCGGGCAGCCCATTCCAATGACGAATCACTCTCTCAATGAAGAACTTCCTCCTCACCTCGAGCCTAAACTTCCCTTGGTGCAGCTTGAGACTGTGTCCCCTTGTTCTGGTGCTGGTTGCCTGGGAGAAGAGACCAACCCCCACATGGCTACAACCACCTTTCAGGTAGCTGTAGAGAGCAAGAAGGTCTCCCCTGAGCCTCCTCTTCTCCAGGCTAAGCAACCCCAGCTCCCTCAGCCTCTCCTCAAGTGGGCTTGTGCTCCAAACATCTCACCAGCTTCATTACACTTCTCTGGACACATTCAAGAGTCTCAATATCCCACTTAAATTGAGGGGCCCAGAATTGGACAGAGTACTCAAGGTGTGACCTAACCAGTGCTGAGTCCAGGGGCACAATGAATTCCCTGCTCCTGCTGGCCGCACTATTCCTGATGCAGGCCAGGATGCCATTGGCCTTCCTGGGCCACCTGGGCACACTGCTGCCTCATGTTTAGGCAGCTGTCAATCAGTACCCACAGGTCCCTTTCTGCATGGCTGCTCTCCAGCTGCTCTGACCCCAGCCTGTAGCACTGCATGGGGTTGTTGTGGCCAATGTGTAGAGCCCAGCACTTAGATGTGTTAAATCTCATGCCATTGGACTCTGCCCATCTATCCAGCCTGTCAAGATCCCTCTGCAGAGCTTTCCTACCCTCTAACAGATCAACACCTGCCCCCCAGCTTGGTGTCAGCTGCAAACCAACTGATGATGGACTCTCAACCCCTCATCCAGATCATCAATAAGCTGCCTATATGGGCAGCTGACCTGTGGCAGGACATTGCTGATCGAATCGAGAGAATTCCAGTGAAGGTGAGACACATTGATGCTCACATCCCTAAGAGCAAAGCTACTGAGGAACAGCAACACAACCATCAGGCAGGTCTAGCTGCAAGAGTTTCTCAAGTAGACATGGACTCTGATCTTGATCTCGACTGGAAACACCGAGGTGAGATATTCTTAGCTCGGTGGGCTCACGATTCATCAGGACATCAAGGCAGAGATGCAACCTACCAGTGGGCTCGTGACAGATCCATAGACATTTCCATGGATGCTATCACACAAGTCATCCATGACTGTGACATTTGTGCTGCTATTAAGCAGGCAAAGAGAATTAAGCCCTTATGGTATGGTGACAGGTGGTCCAAGTACAAGTACGCTGAAGCTTGGCAGATTGACTATATCACTCTACCACGTTCTCGTTCTGGTAAGCAGTATGTGCTTACTATGGTAGAGGCCAACATTGGATGGTTGGAAACTTATCCAGTTCCACATGCAACTGCACGCAACACCATTCTTGGTCTGGAGAGACAAATCCTGTGGAGACACGGAACTCCAGAGAGGATTGAGTCAGACAACGGAACTCATTTCAAAAACAACCTTGTAAAGGGCTGGGCCAAAGAGCACAGCATTGAGTGGATATTCCACATCCCCTACTATGCACCAGCTGCAGGGAAGATTGAACGCTACAATGGTTTGCTGAAGACCACTCTTAAAGCCATGGGGGGTGGATCTTTGAAAAACTGGGAAAAGCATTTAGCACAAGCAACCTGGCTGGTAAATAGAAGAGGTTCAGTGAACCGAGCTGGACCTGCACACTCAGATCTGCTACAGAAAGTAGAAGGTGATAGAGTTCCTGTTGTTAGAGAAAAGAATCTGTTAGGTAAAACTGTTTGGGTGTTTTCTCCCTCAGGAGAGGCTAAACCTGTCCGAGGGGTGGTTTCAGCTGTAGGTCCTGGTCACACTTACTGGGTAATGCAAGAGAATGGTGAAATTCAGTGTATTCCACAAAGAAATCTAACTTTAGCTGAAAGAGTTTAATTTCAGAGTGTTGTACAGCTACATCGCACCCAAAAGAAGAATCCATGAGGAATCCACGGTGCACGAACACTGAGAACCCTGAGAGCCCTGAGTCAACTGAGAGTCCCTGTGTCCCTGTTTCCCTTTTCTTCACTTCGTCTGCGAAGAGACAAACTGTTTTCCATTTTTCTTGTTTCTTGGACTTCTGAATCATCTACACCTGAGGATAGCCGGAATGGACTATGAACTTTACTTGCAAAAATTGTAGATATTGTTTTAGATTGGATGGACAGTATGAACAGCCAATGAAATTGTTTAGAAGAGGTGGATTGTGACCTGTTTAGGCTGTGCCTTTAAGAAAGAGACAGTTGCTGAACACTCTGGCTGAATGTTTTTGATATTTAAACAAAAACAAGATAGTCTAAACTAATTTCATTGGTAGATTGTAGAATGCAATTTTAAGTTTGGGTTCTGTTAGTTCAGTCTGGTCTGGGTTCAGGCTGGGTGCAGTCTGTGCTTCTCTGTCCTGTGGGCTGGACGGCTTCTCTCTTTCTGAAGCAGGAACGGCCTTGAATTAACAGAGCTAACCAGATAAGAAAACTAATTCTTGCATGCGCTTTTTTTTGAGCTAACAGAATTTTTCTCCTTAATTGCCTTTCTCTCTCTCTCTCTAACCCTTTTTGGGAAAAAGGGGAGGTAGGGAGGGAGAGAGGGGGGTTCAGGGAACCCCCGTGGCTGGCTGGAGGGAAAAGGCTTTCCTGCATTATGTTCATTGCTGTGTATTTCTATATATATTGTAAATATTGTATATTTGTGTACATATTCATTGCATTCCATTTATGCCTGTAAATAGAGCTTGCATCTGCTTTTCTGACAGAGCTAGCTGTGGTTTCTTTCTTTGTGTGTGAAGGGGGAACTTTGTCACCCCACCACAATATTGAACAGGATGGGTGCCAGCACTGATCCCTGGGGGACACCACTAGTGACTGGCTGCCAGCTGCATGTGGCACCATTCACCACCACTCTCTGGGCTCGGCCCTCCAGCCAGTTCCTAACCCCGCACAGCGTGCTGCTGCCCAAGCCATGGGCTGACAGCTTGGCCAGGAGTTTGCTGTGGGGGGATGGTGTCAAAGGCCTTGCTGAAGTCCCGGTAGACTACATCCACAGCCTTCCACACATACACCAGGTGGGTCACCTCACCATAGAAGGAGATCAGTTATCCTGAAGTCCTCCTGCCTTACTGTTGAAAATTGAGGCAAAGAAGGTATTTAGTACCTCAGCCTTTTCCTCGTCTTCAGTTACACTGTTCCCCTCCAGGTCCAATAAGGAGTGGAGGTTCTTCTTGCCTTCTTTTTAGCATTAATGGATTTATAAAAATGCTTTTTATTGTCTTTCACAGCAGCAGCCAGCTTGAGTTCTAACTGGGCTTTTGCCTCTCTAATTTTTCTCCTACATGTTCTTTACAATATCCTTAAACATATCACTAGTTGCCTTCTCCCTTTCCAAAGGCAATACATCCTCTTTTTTCTCCTTAATTCCTTCAAGAGCTGCTTGCTCATCCAGGCTGGTCACCTTCCCCACCAGCTCATCTTTCAGCTTGTGGACACAGCCTGTTCCTGTGCCTTCAAGAGCTCCTGTTTGAAGTAGGTCCAACCGTCCTGGGCCCCTTGGTTCTTGAGGGCTGCTGCCCAGGGTACTTTCCGAATAAGTTGCTTGAAGAAGTTGAAGTTTGCCCTTTGGAAATCCAAAGTGAAGGTTCTGTTACTGATCCTTCCTATTTCCCTGAATATTGAAAACTTCACTCTCTCGTTGTCTTGTGTCTTACTACTTCTCTAAACTGTGTCCAAATCAAACCAAGTGTCCAGTATGTTTACACAGTCTTTTTAATAGTACATTCCTCTCATTGCTATCGTTTGATGAAAAACTCTTCAGTTCCACAGAGACAAGTTGTTAATGTTTTCTGGAAGGTTATTCTAACTAATTCTTGGCTTACATTATTTCTCTGTGGTGTATGTATGCATGCTAGAAAATTAGAGGCAGATGTCCTCTTTAAAAAAAAAAAAGACACGTAATTACATATTTAAAATATTATTTTAATGCTGCAGAGTTAAAATAAAGACTTTCTTGTACCATAAGACACAGTGCATTGCATGACTGAGGCTTTCAATGACCTCCTCATGGCCTTTGTTCATTCCATCCTTTCTCAGTCCTGCTGTTAGTCATACTCCCTTCTACAAAAAGCCACCTGTCTCTGTTACTCTTCGCTCCACCTTTTAATTTCTGCTCTCCATGTGTTCTTACAACAGCCTTTGTTGGGCTGTCCATCTTGATTTATTGAAATCTTTGGACTCCTTATCAAGCTGCTCTTCACTTTTCCTTGGGCAACTTGATCTACCCATAGTTCCAGATCTCCTCTAGTCCCAGTTCACAAAATTGTCAACCTGCTGCTGATAATTTTCCTTCCATCTTGTTTCTTTTTTTTTTTCTTTTCATGACTTCCTCTAGGAAATACTTTGCTGGCATATTAACCTGAATATGGATAAATCATGATCTCCTACAAAGTCATCAATGGAAAGAACTCTAGGAACCATAGAATAGAATCATAGAATCATAGAATCAATATGGTTGGAAGAGACCTCAAAGACCATCAAGTGCAACCTGTCACCCAAAGCCTCATGGCTACTAAACTATGGCACCAAGTTGTCCAGGGACATCCTTCCTCCTCCATGAAGCTTCCAAGAAGCAAAAATCTTTCTTTCCAGTCCTTTTGGGACCCCTTGAAGGAGCTCTGAGGAGGTGCTGCTGGTGATCATGATGGTGCCACTGGTGCCACTCATCACAACTCTGCTTTTGCAGGCACGGGGAGGATCTGGATGGACGATGTCTCCTGCAGCCTCATGCACTGCAGCTTCTCTGGCTAGGGCAAGACCAACTGTGGGCACGTTGAGGATGCCGGTGTGAAATGCCTGACACTGTGAGGCAGGGGGTTGGACACCCCAGTCTGACTGGGAGAGGTCCAGGGGGAGCTCCAGCCCACCCCATGGATCTCACATGTGCTTCCTGAAATGGTTTTGTTATTAGAGGAATAAATGCTTTTTTATTACTCTCTCCAGTTGTGAGGCAGCTGTGCTTGGTGGGGGTGGGAGGTGGGGCAAGGAGAGATGGGGATCCAGGAGGAGCTGAAGAGGATGCAGAGTCGGCGTCTAGCTTTGTGCTGCATGCTGGATTGGGGCACAGCACACCCTGGGGTGACTGAGCATCCCTCCCAAGCTTCTCCACCCTTTTCCCAGGAGGAACCATCAACAAGGCCATGGAGACTCCCCCAGAGATCGCTATGAGGGCTTTGGAAATCTCACGAAGGACCCCCTCCAGATGGTTGGGAATGCCCCTGAATCCCAGAAACATCCCTCCTGCCATGGCCTGGGTGTGCAACAGAGAGCCTCTCAAAGAGGATGGCAATGCCACGGAGATCCCACAGAGGTCTCCTTAAGGGCTTGGTGATTCCACAGAGACCTTCTTAAGAGCTTGGGGCCCATGCTGCACTCCAGAGACCCCCCCCATGCTGACCTCCCCAAGGGTTTGGGAACCTCAAGGAGCCTCCCTCAAACACCGGTTCCCTCTCCTGTACCCTCGAAGGCCTTGGAGACCCCTCATAGATGACCCCAAGGCTTTGGGGACCCCACAGATATGTTGTCCCCAGGGATGAGGACCCAGCAGACACCTCCCCCCCCAAAAACAACCAGCACCAGAACAAGAGGACACAGTCTCAAGCTGTGCCAGGGGAGGTTTAGGCTGGATGTTAGGAAAGAAGTTTTTCCCAGAAAGAGTGATTGGCCATTGGAATGTGCTGCCCAGGGAGGTGATGGAGTCACCAACACTGGAGGTGTTGAGGAAGAGACTGGCTGGGGTGCTTGGTGCCATGGTCAAGACATCTTCCTTCACAAACACAAATAAATGTTTATGCATCATTTCATGCTTTTCAGCACTTTTGCTACATGCTTACACAGCCTCCACAACATCCTGGTCTTTTAAGTTGGAGAGATATATATCCAATGGCTGGACTACTCAATGGATAAGGAATTGGCTGGATGATCACATCCAGAGGGGCTGCATCAGAAGAATTATGGCCAGCAGATTAAGTGAGGTGATCCTACCAGTCTACTTCTCTCTGGTGAGACCTCACCTGAACTGCTGCATCCAACTCTGGTGTCCTCAACACAAGAAGGACATGGACATTATGGAGCAGATCCAAAGGAGAGCCACAGAAATGAACAGAGGGCTGTAGCACTTCTTCTGTGAAGACAAGCTAAAAGACTTGGGGTTGTTCATACTAGAGAAGAGAAGGCTCTCATGACACCTTATAGTGGCTTTTCCAGTACTTTAAAGAAGCTATAAGAAAGCTGTCGAGTGACTGTTTACAAGGCCGTGTAGCACTAAAACCAGGGGCAATGGTTTTAAACTAGGAAAGGGTAGATTTAGATTGAACATTGGGAATAAGTTCCTGATGAGGGTGGTGGAACACTGAACAGGTTGCTCAGGGATGGGATGGAGGCCCTGCCCTGGAAACATTCACTGTCAGACTTGATGGGACTCTGAGCAACCTCATCTACTTGGGGAAGGCCCTGCTTACTACACAAGGGCTGGACTAGATGACCTCTAGAGGTCCCTTCCAACCAGTGCATTCAGTCATTCTATGATTCTGTATCTGTATCTGACCATAGTAAACTCTAAAGTTTCCCAGGTCCACCATTTCTACTGCAATGTAAGGTGATTTCTTCCTGTCCCTCCCCCAGCTGCTGAGGGACCCAAGTAATGATCATGCTTCTTCTTACCACCCTGGAAGGATGTTACCATGTGGATTCTCTCTTTCTCCCAAGTCTTCTCTTTGATTTGAACTAAGCAAACCCAACTCTGCTCCTAGCAAGTTATGTTTTCCAGACCTGCTGTCATTTTGTTCTCTTTTCTCTGGTCTTCTACAGAGATGTATGTATATTTAAAGGCCTGAGGCATGAACAATCAAACTTGCAAAAAGGCTTCTCAGGCCTGAGAAGAGTTGTATTAGCTAGCCTTGTGTATGGCCCTTTTGGTTTTGTTTCTCTCAACTTTCATCTCTTCTTATTTTGTGCTACTAAACATGCTACTACTACAACTTATAATAGCTACTATAACTTACTAAAACATTAATATCTGGCATGTGACATTTACTGACAAAGCCAAAGCTACAAAGAATACATAAGATGTCTTCTTATATCTTTGTTGAGAGATTGAGAAAATACACACTTTTCTCCTTGATATGGAGATCTTCCCTGTGAAAAGACCAAAGTTTTCCAAGGTTACCCCAAGGCTACAGTCACGCTTGTAGCCAATAAATCTGATTTATAAACTCACTGACCATCTCAATTCTCATTACTGTAAGTGCAAAACAAAACAAACCTCACTGGATACAATTTTCTCCTTCTTCCAGCATTATTCATAAATGAGATTGCCTGAAGGAAAGTATTAAATCACTGCCTCTTATGAGTTCCTTTCTACACTGTTAGTACTTCCAGACTCCAGTGCTTCTCCTTGAATCTTGCCTTTCTTCTATCATCATTTAAACAACTGACAGTTCTAATTATTCTCCTCATAGGCAAGGACTTAATTAACCTAATCAGCCTGTCATGGAGCTGACAGGTATGCTTTTCTGTCAGAGTTAGGTCAAAACATGTAATCTGCAATGAATAGAAGCTCTTTTTCTGCTGCTCTGGCAGTGATTCAGTGCATCTATGCCTCTCTTCAGGCCACTGAATCGTGTGACCTTGTAGTTCACAATGAAGAGTGATGATTATAAAGTGTATGTCAAAAAGCTAGTCTTCTCTGACCCAGTTTCCAGACACATGATGGATATGTGCCAGCAAAGCAGCAGCCTGTGATATCAAATAGTAACAGGACCAAAGCAGAGGGGAGCACTGCCTCAGTAATGCCCAGAAATTATCACTGTCAGCACAGAGCAGCACAGAAGGCTTTGTTTCTCAGGGTATGATTAAGAGATGCAAGGTGAGACCACACAGAGGTGCCAGCCCAAGCACTCCTGGGTATCTGTGCCTGTCCTGATTTAGGATCTCGACCACTTTCTGGCCATCCCTAAAGGAAGCAAGAACACAAGTCCTTCTGCAAGACATGGCTGCTGTGTATTGTCAGGAACAGGTCACTGCTGCATATCTGGTGTACTCCATTGCTGCTCTAATATCACAAGACCAAGAAGAGAGATAATGGCTGGAGAGGACTGTGACAAACAGTTTGCATCTGTTCCTTTCCCCAACACTCTCTGAAGGTGCTGCATGGCAAACTGGGAAGCCAAGAGTGAATCTTAATAACTTGCTGGCATACCCTGGACTAAAAATAATACACAAAATAACACAGCTGATCTAAAATTAACTCAGGTAGGCAATTACCTCTAAATCAATGTATCTTTAAAAAGCATTTATATAAATACATCCCTTAGAAGCTCTTCCCTCACATTTTGCATATCTCAGAACTTTTCACTTGTTCCCAACAAGGCCATAAACAGCAAAATGCATGGCTTGCATAATTTCTCCCTTTTCAAAGGGGATAGTTGAAATCCTTGGTTGGAGATCAGTATTAACGACTTATACAAATTACTAGTTCAGAGACCATGCAGCAATCAAGATTGACCCTGTGCGTCCCATTGTTTCCACTAGCTGCTATGTTTGGTCTTCCTGTGTCACCTTAGGTACCTTGAGCCAAGAAAAGTTCTCTTTCACCTCAGCTAGGAGGAAAATGGCTTTTGCCAATCAACTTCCTGAATTTTTCCTTTCCTGAATGGCAAATGTGCTGGTATAGCTGGTTTGCTTTCACATGAAACTTGCTCCCCTTTTTGCCATTGCTTCGGTATGTTTAAACCATGTAACATTAGCAAGTGGCAAGTCAGATGTAGACTTTGTATGCAATGAAGGCATAAAATCACAGGTAAGCACGGATTCACTCTGGCTCTGTGCTATACCTGACTGCTTCCAAAGAGCTCCTTTGTCTCTGAAGAGTTGAGCCACCATGAAGCTATCAAAAAGATCAAGGTCAATACTAGTATGATACATATGTTTGTATATACATGTCGTGTATGTGAGTGTAAGCACTTTAACAGAGCAGCCCCCTGAGCAGAGAGGATTTTCTGGGGCACTCTCCTTTCTCCTTGAAGAATGAGCCTCTTCAGCATTTAGTAAACTCTGCTCCCTTCGTGAGGGTTTAGCCACCTCCCTCCTCACATCTCAATTTCCTTTCGCTAATGTCACCAAGAAAAATCACTCTCCTCAGGCAGAACCTTTCCCTGCTTGTTTGATTGCTTAAAGTTTTGTCTTTCACACTGCCCTGAGACCATAACTGTTCAAGGGCTGGAGTAGCTGCAGTGCAGTTGGCAAACCATCTACAAAGGCTTCTTTTCCTGTTTCCTCCCAGTCTTTCAGCATACTCACTTCCTTTGACATTTTCCCATCCTAAGAAATATCCTCTTGGTGAAAAGTCAACCAACACAGAGAAAGGTGTTTTCCCAATCTCAGCTTCCTGCCTCTATCAAGCAGGTCAACTGCCGGCACTTTGTGACAAATTTGTAACAGAAAAAAATCAGAGAGCTGGAAAGCCAAAGTCTGAGAGAACATTAAAAAGATGGTATTTGTCATTGTCTCTGTGTGAAGTCTGTCTGTCCTTGGGCCACTGTAAGGAGGATGGTACTTATAATAAACTTGCATAGATGTTACTTGTTAATAAGGTAGGATTCTTACCCATCATCTCTCATATATCCTACTGCAAGGACCAGTCACATGGTTGTTAGTCCTGGGATTCCATCTTGGCAGGCAATTATCAGGCATCTTTTTCCAAGCACTGAGTTTCTTTCTTCAGTGTCATACCAAAACAAGTGAGACTGACTCACCAGTCCTGTTCAGATGATAATTTCTGTTTCTCTCATCCATGTGTGAATTTATTTAAATTTAGACTTACTTTAAAGCACCTCAGTTCTGTTCCTTTCACAATATTAAGGGAAACCTGAAATTTACATCTGTCTATATGACACCAAAATCTGCCATATTGTAAACCAGATTTCATCACCAAAGGAAAACAAATATATCCTTAAAAGCCAATTCTGACTAGGTTAAGCACCTACATCATGGATCACAACATTCATAGAACTGTAGCCCCACACCTGAGGACTAGAGAGAACAAACGTGCAGAAGAGCAGACAGGATGAGTGTTCAAATATTCCAAATGTTTCCTTCAGAACACAGACAAAGGAAAGCATTGGTGTTTATAATAAGGAACTGGAACTGGAAAACTTAATCTAGTGCTTCAGAAATGGCAAATGCACCCTGAACTAAGTTATGTAATGCAGAACACAAGTGCTCTGAAAAGTTCTTGAACTTTCATGAAGAACCCCATAATGTGTATCAATGACATGCAGGGCATCGGTGTGCCAAGTCCCTATGATTCATTGGAGTGCTGACCTGTTATGCAACTCAAAACACAGCAAGCGAGACATTTGGGATGATGTAGTTTGATCTTAATGTTTTAGAAAACAGGCACTTTCCTCGTATTTCTAGCACCATACTATTGAAGGGAGATGATTTATGCATACCTTCCTATTCACAAATGATGGTGCAGTGTGGGCCAAAAGAAAATCAAGAGTGAAATAAGCAGACAACTGGTATTTAATATTGTAATCAAACCAGGTGTGGGACCACTGCAGGCCAAGCAAGATCTTGGTTTTGCAAGTGGAGTTGAGACAAGAAGTTGAAGCAACAAACTGAACTGTATTACCTAGAGTCTTTTTATAAGGTGCATGCTAAAGGACAGCTAAAGAGACTGAACTCCAAAGCGTCATGAGATCCCCTGTAGCCGCTGAGCATTCATTGTTTTTAATGTGTGAAGTAGAGATCAAAATTAGGAGTCTCATGAAGGAATACAGAGTCCTAGGAGGCTCTTAAATTTATCCTGATTTTATTCAGGAACATGAGAATAGATTCTGCCTTTTACCCTAATCACACATGCCCAAACTTTGAGGCTGTTAAGCATTTCATAGTTTAGCTGCTGTTTACTTGTGTTTATAGCCTCAGTGACATATCAGCTGCAATATAGTTACAGATTGACACATCTGAGAAAGAACTGAGTCCTAGTAATCTCAATCCTAAAAAGCCACTTTAAACTTGTATGTGAGATACCTAATAAATTAATGCTTAAACTGGTAGACAAGATTGGTGAGGTTTCTGAAGAAGACGGTGTGGCTGTGTGGATATTTGCACTGCATCCAGGGCAAAGAAAATTACATCCTGACAGGTCTAGCAGTGTGAATCCCAAAACTGGTTCTCTCTGAAAAATAACCTTCCTTTGGCCTGGTGACAGGATGCTTCTGATCACAAACAGCATGGAAACATTCTTTTTAGGACTATTTCTACTGAGACTTTCTCAGTCAGAGTAAGTAGAGCAGGGAAGGAGCTTTCAGAGGGAAAGCAAGCAAACAACAAAACAAAACAAACCCTTCTAAGTAAAGGTAGATTAAGAGTCTGGAAATCTTTGAACCTTTGGACTACTCAGCTATCCTCTAGCAGAACAGCTGACTGAGGGGGAAAAAGTGCCTATAACTGGATTTTAGGAAGAGAAAAGCCAAAATGAGGCTAGGACTGAATGGGAAAATGTGTTTGTCAGTGAAGCTGGCCAAGTGAAATCCGAACATTGCCATAATCAAATTGGAGTTTTGCTTTTGGCTGCAGGGAAGTCAGGCTTTAATCACTCTGTTCAGTGAGGTCATGCACCTTATAAACAGTATTCACTCTAGGAGTTTTTAAATTTATCATTCATCATTTTGGAAATTCATAATTTGTAAAAATAATAAAGAAGCATAAGCATAAAGAAGATGTTAGAAAGAAATTAAGAAACTTTTCATCCAAAGTAAACAACTATAATGGGCATTACTGAGAGATACATTAATATTGGTACTGCCAAAGGTCGGATACAGCTGACAAACTGGCAGAAAAGTGCACTTCACCTTTGACAAAGCCTGACCATGTGGGCTTCAAAAATAATTGCCTTGCATTTATAAATATCATAATAACATATAGAGTATCTACATGTGTTGCGCATCTATATGCATCTATACACACAGAGCAAAAATTCATTGAGTGAGATTATTTTTGTCTACAGACCAGATTACCTGCATTTAACAACATTTAGACTATAAACATAGTATTACTAACCAGTATTTCAGCTCTCACTCAGATCAAAACAGATGGAAAATTTCTGACACAGATTTGTATTCAAATCACCAATGTGTGCAAATGCAAAAGTTCCAACAACACAGCGTGATTTGCATAGATACATTTCTTCTTGTCTATCCACCTGGGACAAAGAGTAACCAAGAACCCAGGAGTTCTGGCTTTGTACCTGCTGTGCTGTTGGCAGTTCCCAGGATTTGTTAAGTTCTCAGATCTCAGATCAGCTGTCTTCCAATTAAGATTATGTGGCCTGTGAGGCATACAGTGCAGAAATTATAAAGGCTCTATATGCTATAAATTAGGATCTTCTCTCCTTTCACAGAGCATGCTTTACATCTTAGTTTTGTGAAAGATTAATTTTTTTAATATTGTTTTTTTCCACAAATTGGAAGTGCTTTTTCTACTCAGTTCTGATCACTTTCTCAAGCATGAGATGTCTGTTTTTGTAGCAGGAAGCTGAAAATATTTCTGATCTCAGCTGGCATTATTCCTCAATGTTAACCATGTCCTCAGTGTTAACCATGTCCTCAGTGTTAACCACGTTAACCTCAAGGTCAGCCTCTGCATTACAAACCACAACTGGAACTTCAAAATCCAGACCTACTTCCCAGTACTCAATACAAACATTTACTTTTTCTTTTTTTTTGGAGGGGTGGGGGGGGTGGAAATTTGAGGGAGGATCTCCTTTAGTATCTTAAGGTAACTGAGAATCAACTAAGATGTCACCGTTCAAGAGATGTACAATCATAGAGATATTAAAGACCACTAAGATTCCCTTTCCTCTCTGGGGTGCCTGACAGCCAGAAAGTTAAATGTTGATTGTGAAAGGAGCACTCTGGCGTGGACAGAAACCACTTTCCTGGAGCCTGTTGAGCTCTACTTTAAACCGGGATCCAGAAAAGATATATTGTCTTTCAAGGACAGCAGCTGCCCTTTGAATCATAGGAACCTGTCAAACGTCTTGCAATCCATATAAATAAGTATTTATATATATCCTGTGATTGGACAATAATAGAAATTAAGAAATAACTATGCTCTTGCAAATAATGGTACTACTTTCAAATGAAACAAAAAAAAAAAAAAGATAGTTTAAAAATCTTTAGATTTTTAACTGCATTATTGACAAACTGACTTCAGGTCCCCATTTACTTACAATGAGACCTTTTTTCCAAGCAAGCCAATATTGATCCATGGGCAAAGGAAGAAAATGTAAAATATGTACTTATTCATAGAATAGCAGGAAGCTAAATTTTTGCTAAGTAGACAGATATCCAGACAGGATTCTGGGAGTGCACAGGGAGTAATCTATTAACATAACTGCTCTGTATATTTTGTGGAGGTTGGTCCTCCTGCTTTGAGCTTCTCCTTAAAGGCCAAGGTTTACCACCTGGAACAGAGGTGGGTGTTCAGTCATCCAAGAAAAATCCAAGTCTCTGATGCAGGTTTAAGGCAACTGGCAATGCAGGCCTTAACTCGATGAACCTGGAAAGGCCCACACCTCCTACACCACTGCCTTTCAAATGAGAAATTCCTCGGCACAAAAGGCTCAGCCCACGGGACTTCTCCAGACAATCAGCCTGCAGTGCTTCACTGGGCATAAAGGTCTTGGCAAGATGCCATTCACTATCATTAAAAGTGTTCATTTTTGGCCAGCTTTTTTTCCAAGGCCAGGCCTCCACCCCCACATCTTCAGTGGAATGTGTTAATAATTTGCTTTGTGGAGATGAAAGGCTCTTTGATAGGAGCAGCATAAACACATCTCACTGTGCTCAGAGGTCTTTGTTCCACAATAGAAGTATAGTTTCTGTACAGTGGCTTGAACGGAAAGAACAGACACATTTCTGAATCACTTTTCACTTTTTTTTCTGCTCGCCCACCCCAGCCCAATTTATTACTTTCTTTATTTCTTACACTCTCTTGTAAATCCTTGTGTGGAATACAAACAAGCAAGAAATCGTAGCAGCAGATGGATTAAAAGTACCAGCCAGACCCCACAGTTCATGGTGTCAGAGACCACAGTCACATGAAACACAAGTCTATCGCAGAACATGTAGCCAAGTGTAACCTGGAGAAGTGTGCAGCATAGAAGACAGGAAGAAACTAGCAATTGCCATCTTCTTTCCTCTTCAGTAGCAGGTAGCAGGACCTACTGAATAAATACAAATGGGAGATTATTATTTATCTGAAGCAAAAAAAGTTATAATTACCTCAAAATGCAGTGTGGGCTAGGAAGCACTGCTTAACTGGCTACAGTGCTCCAACACCCTCCACCACCCAGTTTGAGTCATTGTATGCATCTCCTCTATACCTCGATCATCCTTTTGAAAGCCCAACCTAATAGTGTTGAACCATTGCATCAGCCTTTAGTTCCAGATCAGAAAGGCATAAGGACATGACTGAGAGTCCAATAGGATGGCTTTCAACAAATCCAAGTGCCGGGTGATGCACTTTGACCACAGCAACCCCATGCAGAGCTACAGGCTGGGGTCAGAGTGGCTGGAGAGCTCCCAAACAGAGAGGGACCTGGGGGTGCTGGTTGACAGCTGCCTAAACATGAGGCAGCAGTGTGCCCAGGTGACCAAGAAGGCCAATGGCATCCTAGCCTGCATTAGGAAGAGTGTGGCCAGCAGGAGCAGGGAAATCATTGTGCCCCTGTACTCTGCATTGGTTAGGCCATACCTTGAGTCCTGTGCCCAGTTCTGGGCCCCTCAGTTTAGGAAGGACATCGAGACACTTGAACATGTCCAGAGAAGGGCAACAAGGCTGGTGAGAGGCCTTGAGCACAAGCCCTATGAGGAGAGGCTGAGGGAACTAGGGTTGTTTAGCTTGGAGAAGAGGAGGCTCAGGGGTGACCTTATTGCTCTCTACAACAACTTGAAAGGTGGTTGTAGCCAGGAAGGGGTTGGTCTCTTCTCTCTAGCAACCAGCACCAGAACAAGAGGACAGAGTCTCAAGCTGCACCAGGGGAAGTTTAGGCTTGAGGTGAGGAGAAAGCTCTTCCCAGAGAGAGTCGTTCATCATTGGAATGGGCTGCCCAGGGAGGTGGTGGAGTCACTGTCCCTGGAGGTGTTCAAGAGGGGACTGGACGTGGCACTTGGTGCCATGGTCTAGTCATGAGATGTTGGGTGACAGTTTGGACTTGATGATCTTTGAGGTCTCTTCCAACCTTGGAGATACTGTGATACTGTGATACTGTGAGATGTGGCCCTTACTTCTTTCCTGCTTTAAATGTTAATTACCTGCCTGTCTCTTGAGATATTAGCACCTCAGATCATCTGTCAAGATAGGTATTGTGTAGGCTTGTTTCCTCTACTTTTTCTTCTATCCTTTAGATAAAAATGAAGACTCTTTCCATGGTGCACTGTCCCACCTCTACCTGTGTCTTTGTTTTCCTGAAGTGTTCAATGTTCTGGGCTCCTCTGTTTAAGAAAGATGCTGAGTTGCTGGAATGTGTCCCGAGAAGGGCAACAAAGCTGGGGAGGGGTTTGGAGCACAAGCCCTATGAGGAGAGGCTGAGGGAGCTGGGATTATTTAGCCTGGAGAAGAGGAGGCTCAGGGGAGACCTTATTGCTGTCTACAACTACGTGAAGGGAGGTTGTAGCCAGGTGGGGGTTGGTCTCTTCTCCCAGGCAACCTGTGACAGGACAAGAGGACACAGTCTCAAGCTGCACCAGGGGAGGTTTAGGCTGGATGTTAGATGGTGTTGGGTGATAGGTTGGATTTGATGATCTCAAAGGTCTTTTCCAACCTGGTTAATTCTGTATGTTGTATCCTGTATTCTGTTCTTACTCTATGCCTTTATTTACTGTTGACAGATTATTGGTTTTTTCTATTCATGACAACCCTATCCAAAGAAAAATCTAATCATTTTACTGATGCGTCACCTAATGCTTCATTCAGTCATTAGAATAACACAGTCAGATATACACATTAGAGGCATTTAGCCACTACTCCACACAGTTGTGTTGTAGACTTTGATTACATGGTGTGACAGTTTTAGGCTCTGCCTTTAAGAAAAGACAGCTACAGAACACTCTAGCTGAATGTTTTGGTGTAAAAAGGAAAACAAAGATAATCATAAATGAATTTTATTGGTAGATCAGTAGGAATGTAACTTTAGGGATTTTTAGTTTTAGTTCAGTCTGTTCGGCTGTTTTCTGTGCTGTGCAGTTTCTTTCTGTTCTTGGCCAGTGCCAGGGCTGACCTTGGACTAATGAGATAAGAAACTAACTTTTTTTTCATCTCCCTTAAGAACTGCTTTGACCTAACAGAATTTCCCTTAATATCCATTTTCTCTCTAATCCTTTTTGGGAAAAAAGGAGGAAGGGAGGAAAAGGGGTTTTGGGGGGAACCCTCCTCCATCAAGGTGGGGAGTTTTCTGTGTTACATTCTTTCCTATATATTTTTGTATATACTGCAAATACTGTATGTTGTGTGTATATGTTTTTTGTTTGTTTGTTTGTTTGTTCACTGGCATTTCATCCTGCTTGTGAATACAGCCCTTTTCCATTTTGCTTCTCCAACTGAGTTAGCTGTGGTTTGTGTGTGGGGAGACGAACTTTTCTCACTACTACATAAATAATTAGCACCCAGCATGGGGCTGTGATAATTGTTTTCCAGATGCAGGGAAAAATTTGCTTGATTTATTTTCTGCTCAGATTGGAGGGCAACCATGAAAGTGCTGTGGGTTTTTAAACAATTACTCTTCTCAATTTTCAGTGTATTGATCTATAGATACTTGCTGGAACTGATGTGTGACAGTTTAGGCAGGTACTTAATGTATAAATTTTACTTATGGTTTAAGTATAAGATTCAGCTTCTCTATGATTGGTTTCTGGGGTTCTTTTGGCTTAATAAGTACAGGAATGTGACTGCTACGACACTGCCTATTAAGATAAGTGAGTTTAAGATTCCAGTAGGTGAAAGAATAATTCTAAGTGATGGCTGGGATACAAAGGTGATTTATCTGATGTGTGTGAATCTGCTGTTGGTGATAGTGATTATGTACTTGTTAATTGCACTGTACTGGGAGAAGAAGGTATCTAAGACTTGTTTCGGTTTTAAGCGTAGACCAAAGCAGAGGAGGCATGCTTCTAAATCGACCCCAGAGATTTCTAGTGATGAGGAGAGAGAAGAATCTGAATCAGTTAAGAATAGACCGAAACAGGCTATCAGGAAGGCTGCTTTGAATGGTGCTGTTGGTGATTCTGGCAACCAGCCAGTGGCAGTGGCAGTGCCTAACATGGCGGCTTCCATGTCCTTGGCAGCCATTAGAGGGGCAAAGCCATCTCCTTCTTCATCAGCAGGACCAGAAGTGTCCTCTGCAGCAACTGCTTCATCTCGAAACCTGTCAGCTTCTGTTAAGGGGGCTGTGAATTCAAACACAGCTCCAATTAAGCAAGTAGCAGCTTTAGATAAGAGAAGTGGAAGGCACAGAGCTGATCCAGGAGCCGATAGGGGAGAGCAGTAAGATACTGCTGCTGCTGAAGGAACTTCTGCTAAAAAAGATCCTGCTGAGGAGGAAGAAAAGGTTGGTCTTAAAGATATAGCTGAGTTATTGAGACTCTCACAGGATGGAGATCCAGCAGGGCAGATTGCAGGTTCTGGTGAGACAGCAGCTAATGGAGGTCCTTCTGAGTTTAAAGAGATCCTTAGGAGAGTGGTAGCAGGATTATGGGGACAACATGTTCAGGAAGATGAGACAGATGAGGAAGAGGATGACATTCAGACCACTAGCGCCCCTCACCAAGAATTGAGGCATGTGCAGAAGGATTACATCAGAGCAGAGAATGAAACAGTTCTAGCTTGGCTTGATAGATGTTTCGATACAGGTGCACCAGTTCTAATAGTGGTAGACAAGTCAGCATCTCAGCTAGGCATTCTCTCGAAGGATAATGGAATAGATAGACATCTAGGCAGGTGTCTCAGCAAGGTTTCTCTGTGCATATGCCTTTTATTGGCAGCTTTCATGAGATACCCATCCCGAGATGGTCTTCCATGGAATCCTAAACCCTGGAATACCATGGATGAGGGAATTAAGCATCTGAGAGAATTTGCTCTCAGAGAGGTACTCTATGGTAACCATAGAACTCTGAATCCTGATGAAATTCCTGTAGGAACTGGTCTTGCAAAAAAGCTCATCAAACTTGCTCCTCCTAATTATGCAAATATTCTGGCAAGCAGAATTGTGGCAAGAAATTATAGTGGAGCTCCTCCTACAGTTGGCCATTTCACTGATCAAATGAGACGATTGGAGGGTAGTCTCACATGTGTTTCTTTGGTTTCAGCCATTGAAACTCTGTCTGGAAAAATTGAGAATTGCATGAAAGAGCTGAAGGATGAATTTTTAAATTCCATATCCCAGTTCTTCCTCCAGATGGATACTCCTGCCTATCAGCTCCAATTGCACTGTGCTGTGAAGCAGCTTCAGTGTGCAGCCACCTATTTCCTTCTGGGAGAAATAATGCTCTTGGTGCTCAGGGCTCTGTCAGTGCTTTTGATGTGTCTTGTCCTGTTTTCAAAAGGATTTAAAAACCTTTCTGAACTCTATTCAGAGAGTCATTACTGAAAAGAGAGATTGAGTTCGTTAGCAAAAATGTTAGGGTTAAGGAAAATTATAAGCACTGTGATTTGAATGTAAGTTTGTCCCAATGCAAGCAAAGTACATAGAATCTGAGCTCACCTGAGGTGATAGTGGATAGTTTTAAATCAAGTGTCTGACAGACAAGTTTCTGATTTGGGTAGAGAGATGATTAACACCATTGAACTACAGGATCTCAGTAAATGTTAATCTGGTCACTCGGTGCTGATAATCTCATTTTTTTCTGTAATCATTATTTCTACCCCTGGTGTTTCAGTAAACATAACTGCAGCTTGTCATCTACATGACTTCCTCCCATATAATATTCTGACAATGTTAATGTCAAGCTTGAGTTTCTGCGGTGGCTCCGGTCCTGTCCTAGGACAGGAGGGTGACTGACATCAGGTGTTTGGACTGACAAGACTGAAGGTGAGTCAGGACCTCTCCTGATAGTTTCCCATCTTTACCTGAACAGTTTGGCATGAGAAAACTGCCTTGAAAATACTAATGAATAACGTATTTTCAGCCACCCTAGTGCATGAGAATTCAGGATCCAGCATTCAGTGTAAAGTAGCCTTTAGTATCATAGCTGGCCAAAATGTCACTGCTCCTTTTTCAGCTTGGTGCTCTTTCAGTAGAAAAACTACCTGAAGAATGGCAGTTTCACTTGATCTTGTTTTCAGTGATTTGGGCCCATTCAAAGCAGAAACTTAGGGAGTGCCGTGATACTGTGCAACAAAGTAAATATTTGCACAATCTCTAGAGACCTTGGCACACCAAGTTTCAAGCAGACCTATTGTGTGCTGCCGCCTCCAGCCAGCACCCCTCTGTTTATGGTAGGAATAAGAAGGTTGGACCTGCTATGTGTCTTTCCCATCCTAGTGGCAACTTCTGGCAGAGAAGCGGAGCAGACAGTTTTGGGGGGCCAAGGGGAAGGACAGCATTTTAAAGCATTTTAAAGTGTAGTGAAAAATTCACCAGAGCTTCTTTGGATGCCTCTGATTCAAACCATCTCTGACTCGAAGCATATTTTAAAGGAAGGCTGTTTTCCTGCAGCAAGGTTATATTTCTGAGGTTCCTGGAAGAAAGGTTCTTCTGCCTGGCTGTTTGACTCCTGCTGCAATTTTGTATGTATTGAAATATAATGACCTACCTTGTAAAATGCTCAGTTCACTCTTAGCTGATATTTCATTCACTTGCAAGATGTTTTGCAAGCCTAGATACCTCTGCTGCTTGGTGGGAGAAGGACAAGACAACATGCTGCTAAAAAAAGGGGCTAATATCCTGCAGTGAACAAGATTTGCAGATCGTAAATATTCCCCTTAGCAAATACTTCTTCCCAGGATGTGCTCTGAGTTAAATAGCACAGTGATGGAGGAGTTAAATAGCATGGTGATGGAGCTGCCATTATTGACTTTTTTTCTGTAGAATAAAATGGAATTAACCAGGTTGGAAAATCCCACTCTGACCAACTTCTCTACACCATAACTACTTTGTAGACAGAACCTGTAAAACTGGGGTAGACAGACCCAAGAGCAGGGCTAATCAGAAGCTGACTTTGTAGCAAGACCAATCCTGACCATTGATAGTGAAAAAGTAGCTATATCAGTGTCTGCCCATACAGGAGAGATTGCAGACTTGAACACAAGAATTTGACTTAACAGCTGATACAGAGGCTGTCAAAGCAGGTAACCTTTGTAATGGGGTGTCCCCAGCCCTGCTCTCATCTGAGCCTGTGAGTAAAACTGGAGAAAAAAAGGGACTGGAAGTATGATTGGAATGCCTGAAATAAAAAGCTAGGCATTTATTATTTGCTTCCAGATGATGGCCAAGGCTGCAGTTGCACTTTTTTGACCATCTCTTTCTCTCAAGGAGCGTTGCTAATCTTCTCCTAGTGATTTTCCTGTTTATTTAAATAAATCAATGCATACATACATGAAACCACCTCTGTTTACACATTTCCAAGGAGTCTGTGGGCATACACATGGAAGGGCAGGAACACAGCTAGAAGCAGGAACACCCTTTGGGCTGAAAGTGCTACCCAGAGTTTTCTTCATTTTAGAAAAAGGAAAACAAAGTAAGTGTAGTTTCAACAGTCTGGGGGGGGGGGACCAATCTTTCATCTGAGTGATACTATGAATAGCTAATTAAAAAAATGGAAGGTACATGTTAGATAATAGGAATTTTTTTTACTGAAAGAGTAGACAGGCATTAGATTAGGCTGCCTAGGAATGTTGTGGAGCCACCATCCCTGGAGGTGTTCAAAAATCATGCAGACTTGGCTCTTCTGGACACGGTTTAATAGACCTGGTGGTGTTAGGTCAATGGTCTCAATGATCTTAGAGTCCTTTTTCGACTGAAATGATTCTATGATTCTATGAAATAAAATGCAAAGTCACTTTTCACCCCTGTGAAGGGTCCCCCCATCATGTGAGGAGCAGCCCTTGCAGCATTTGCTCATGTGAGGGGTGTTTGTACAGAACAGAGTCTTCAAGGATTGAGGCAGTAAGCACCCAATGATAATGATGACTTTATAGTGTGCTCAAAGAAAGAAAAGTGAGGCTTTCAATATTTTTCAATGCAGGATGAAAGCAATACTTTAAAAAAGAAATATATATTAAATATAAGAGAAATATGTCAATTCCAGGCAGGGAGGACAGTAGGAGTTCCCATCTCATCCAGTCCTGGGTGGTGACACTGGAGCTCTGTGCTACAACACACTTCCCGTGCTCCAGCAACAATAATACTTCACCGATAATTTTAGCATTATCTATAGCACAGAGTAATTCAAGGCATTCACAATGTGCTTTGTGAGGACACTATTGCTGCTTTGCTTGTGTAGTTCCCAGGCTACAGTGCCATTCTGTTCACCAATCTTAAACAAACACTGTTCTTGAGATTTCCTGAATAGTTCAAAGTGGTGTCTAGGGAAATATTAGAAACACATATGGAAAGCCTGAATATGCCTCAGATGAAACCACTTTGGCCATTTTTGTGCAAGTTCGGGGATGGAAGATAGTAAAAAGAAAGAGTTTTTAAGATAAACTTGTCAGGAATGATGATATAATAGCGAAGTTTTCTAAATATTTATTCCTGATAAGCTTTTCACAAGCCCTCCTTCTTGGCTCATCACTTCATTCAATTTTTAATGTAAAAAATGTTTGGGGAGGAAGAATTAATGATCATGAACTTTACAGTCTCCTTCCAATCCTGACTGGAATGTTTTTTACATGTTGTTTTCGTGCTCATTTATTATAGGGAGCACATACAGATACATTCACTGCAGGAATAAATATACAACAGGCACTACTCCAAAAGTAGGAGTTTGAAGATAAAGACAACAGCTACCATAGCTATCTTTCTATTCTAAGAAGCAACTGCAGTAACTACAACATGCTAGTCTGCAAAACACTGACTAATACTCTCTCATTAATAAATAATCACTGTTCACAGGTCCTGGAATCAGCACCTTTGAACACCTGTAACACCTGAACATTATTTTAAGGAAATATATGACATCACCTCATGTTTTTGAAAGCATCAGCAAAAGGCACTAGCCTGGAAAGGGAATACATGAGACAATCTATACCTCCTGATTCGCTCTCATTTCTTATCTTGGGGAAAGTCGTTAGGCATTTTCTGGCTTTTATTCATCACTGTCACCATCCACCCCTAGTTTCAAGAATGCCAAAGGTCACTATTAAACTACTTGCCACTTTCCCATTCCTTTTATGATAATTTTGTAGTGTGGGGTAAAACCATGTCTCATGTGGATGGAAGGCAGCACAAGGGAGATCTAAGCTTCTCCCTTCTTCTCAGTGCTCTCCTCTGGCTTCCACATAGGTGCTGGAAGCTGTAGGAACACTTTGAGAAATTACTACCACAAGTCTGGTTTTGTTCTAATTCTTTTCCTAACACATTCACTGTGGGTCACTGTTGGAGACAGGGCACTTGGCTAGAAGGAACTTTGGCCTGATCTGGTTTGGTTAGTCTTACTTTTTTGTGATCATCACTGCAAAGTATGGTGACAGTCAGCCCCATGCCCAGGGCTCTGAGGGTCTGGGAAATTCTCTTGTAACTCTTTCCATGATTCCTATAGCTTGAGAGAGATACTAGTGCCATTGCTTCTCTTCAATGTTATGAAAGCTACCAAACCTTCTCTACCTCATAACCAACAAATACCTACTGAAGCCCCTTGGAACATTCACCAGCTTGAACCAGGTTTAGCCCAAAAACTGAGTCACAGATCACATCTGGCCAAACCTTTACAAGGCATCACTCAGATATTAAGCTTGCAGCCACAGAGGTGTAAGATGGGTTGAGCTACTATAAAAGGGTAGCCCACTAGTTGCTTCAGGACACCTAGTTTGCCAGGAAATTTTGTCCAAAATATGGATGATTTGGTACCATGTTTAGGGTGCTGGGGAAGTGAATGATCTGAAGAGGATGATGCTCAGCTGGCAAGACACAATCGCATTGTCAGCATATGAGAAAAAGGAAGAGGTGTCCAAAGAAGATAAAGAAATCAAGAAGTCGGTAACCTGGGGGATGAATCTTTGGACAAGAAACAAGTGGTCTCTCTGCCCTGCCACTACCTCCCAAGCCTGTTCACTGTCTCCTGTTGTCTCCCAGTCCTGGTCTTAGCTCCTAATCTACTTTCAGCCACATTCCAGGCCCCTGCTCCCTGAACAATCTCCAGTGTGTTATTGCTAAAGCTTTCATTGGCCAAAGACCTAAACCCTGGCTGCTGACCATGCTGCTGCTGCTGCCTTATTTTCTGGTCTTCCCTTTCATTCCTTAGCTCCATATGTTAGGCTCCTTTGCCAGGACAGCAATGGAGGTGAAGGGCTTGAAGGCACTGAGGAACTGTGTTGGAGGACAGGAGTGGATTGCTCCCAGGAAATATCCTTAGACTGGCAGGCAGGATATGATGGGAAGAGTTCAGTGTGGGCAGCGGAGCAGAGACTGCAGTGCAGAGACAAATGCCAGAGTGGCAGGAGGAAAGGGACTTCCTAGGTATCAAGAGAGGACAGAGCAATCTCCAAAAAAATACCACCAGATGAAAATCAGGCCCGGGACATGAGCTGCAGCCCATTTCTCCCTGTTTTGTTTCTCACACATTCTATCTTCTCTAATTAAACTAGCTAGCCATCCTACCAGCGGATCGTATTACAGGGACTCTAACAAGGGCCATAGATATGGAAGAAATAGAAAATTATACAAAGGCCTTTAAAACAACTCCTGCACCTAAGGGATGGGAATCTGCTAAAGAGGAAACAGAAAGGGCCTGCCTATGCACTTTAGTCTTTGCTGGGTGTTTTTCACAGGTGGAAAGCCACTTGGACACACCTTTGAGAGAAGGAGCCATCCTTCTGCCTAGGGTGCTAACCACAAAAGCCAAGCCAGGGCCTACTGGTATCTATATTGAACTTGAGCTCCTCTGCCGCAAAAAAGTGCTGGATAATGGTGTGAGCACTGACAGCTCCACATGTGCAGGCTCGTGATTGAGTGTACTGCTTGTTCTTCAGATGTATGTGTATGCTTTGGAAGGCAGGACAAAAACTGAAAAACAACCCTCAAATGGATAGCTATCTGACACAAGGAAGTTCTCTAGACTTCTCCAGTATAAGTAACAACAATTCTAAGGTTTATTCAATACAATACAATAGATTACAATACAATACACCAGGTTGGAAGAGACCTTCAAGATCATCACGTCCAACCCATCAACCAATCCAACCCACCTAAATACAATACAGTACAATACAGTACAATACAACCCACCTAAACAACTAAAAAACTAAACCCTGGCACCAAGCACCCCATCAAGCCTCTTCCTGAACACCTCCAATGAAGGTGACTCCACCACCTCCACAGGCAGCTGATTCCAGTGGGCAATCACTCTCTCGGTATAGAACTTCTTCCTAAGATCCAGTCTAAACCTGCCCCGGCGCAGCCTGAGACTGTGTCCTCTTGTTCTGGTACTGGCTGCCTGGGAGAAGAGACCAACCTCTGCCTGGCTACAACCTCCCTTCAGGTAGTTGTAGAGAGCAAGAAGGTCACCCCTCAGTCTCCTCTTCTCCAGGAGAAGCAACCCCAGCTCCCTCAGCCTCTCCTCATAGGGCTTGTGTTCCAAACCCCTCACCAACTTTGTTGCCCTTCTCTGGACACGCTCCAGTAAGTCAACATCCTTCCTAAACTGAGGGGCCCAGAACTGGACACAGGACTCAAGGTGCGGCCTAACCAGTGCAGTGTACAGGGGCAGAATGACCTCCCTGCTCCTGCTGGCCACACTGTTCCTGATGCAGGCCAGGATGCCATTGGCCTTTTTGGCTGCCTGGGCACACTGCAGGCTCATGTTCAGCCTACAATCAACCAGCACCCCCAGGTCCCTCTCTGCCTGGCCGCTCCCCAACCACTCTGACCCCAGCCTGTAGCACTGCATGGGGTTGCTGTGGCCAATGTGCAGGACCTGGCACTTGGATGTGTTCAATCTCATGCCATTGGATTCTGCCCATCTGTCCAGCCTGTCGAGGTCCCTCTGCAAAGCCTCTCTGCCCTCCAGCAGATCAGCTGAGGCTTGATGGGGTGCTTGGTGCCAGGGTTTAGTTTTTTAGTTGTTTAGGTGGGTTGTATTGTACTGCATTGTACTGTATTGTACTCTTTTGTACTGTATTGTACTGTATGGTACTGTATTGTATTTTAGGTGGGTTGGATTGGTTGATGGGTTGGACGTGATGATCTTGAAGGTCTCTTCCAACCTGTTGTATTGTATTATTGTATTAACTCCTGCCCCCAGCTTGGTGTCGTCCGCAAATTTACTGATGATGGACTCGATGCCCTCATTCATTTAATTCATAAGTAACTCACAAAAATGCATATAAAAATAAATTTTGTATATTAATCATGTAAAGGATATCAGTCTCCACTGCATTTGGCTCTATTTCAAAAGTACAACTGCTAGATTAGTGACAGGATTGTTTCTCTCTCAACTGGGTGACCAGACTAAAATTTTCCTATTTCCGTATTACTTTATTTATTAATAAGTCTGCAGTCAGGGTTCCTGCTTTTGCTTAATTGACCTAAGCAGAACATTTCCTATCTGCCAAGAAAATGAATGCTCTAGCTGCCAGCGTTAACACATGAATATGTGTGTACATGGTAACTGTAAGCATACACACATATACATGCTACATGCATATATTGTGTGTGCTGGACAGGAAGAAACAGGAAAAATATCACACATGTAGATCTTTGCATGGAATGAGTCAGGGAGCTGGCTGGAGAGTCCAAGGCTCTGCTCTTTACTCTGCTGTTCTGTAAAAATACATAAACAACTCATGCACTAGGCACCAAGGACCAGGTGTGTTCTTCCTGAGTGCTCCAGTCATCAGGTTAAAGGGTTGTTCCTTCTTTGACCCAGTTAATATTTAAAGATGTCCTTCATAAGTTAGCAGGAGAGCAGTCTTCAGCCAAAGTTTCAGGCATCCTCATCAGAAGTGGGTAATGTGTCCTTCAGTGGCTCATGGCAGAGGGCATTAAAATGTTACAGAATTACAGAATTAACCAGCTTGGAAAAGACCTTCAAGATCGAATCCAACCTATCACCCAACACCATCTAATCAACTAAACCATGGAACTAAGTGCCTTATGCAGTCTCTTTTTTTAAACACCTCCAGTGATAGTGACTCCACCACCTACCCGGGCAGACCATTCCAATGGCAAATCTCTCTTTCTGGGAAGAACTTATTCCTAACATCCAGCCTAAACCTCCCCTGGTGCAGCTTGAGACTGTGTCCTCTTGTTCTGGTGCTGGTTGCCTGGGAAAAGAGACCAACCCCCACCTGACTACAACCTCCCTTCAGGTAGCTGTAGAGAGCAAGAAGGTCTCCCCTGAGCCTTCTCTTCTCCAGGCTAAGCAACCCCAGCTCCCTCAGCCTCTCCTCATAGGGCTTGTGCTCCAAACACCTCACCACCTTTGTTGCCCTTCTCTGGACACGTTCCAGCAACTCAACATCTTTCCTAAACCAAGGAGCCCAGAACTGAGCATAGTACTAAAGGTGTGGCCTAACCAGTGCCTAGTACAGGGGCAGACTGACCTCCCTGCTCCTGCAAGCCACACTCTTCCTGATGCAGGTCAGGATGCCATTGGCCCTCTTGGCCACCTGGGCACACTGGAGGCTCATGTTCAACTTACTATCAACCAGTACCCCCAGGTCCCTCTCTGTCTGGCTGCTCTCCAGCCACTCTGGCCCCAGCCTGTAGCACTGCATGGGGTTGCTGTGGCCAATGTCCAGAACCCAGCACTTGGATGTGTTGAATCTCATGCCGGTGGACTCTGCTCATCTGTCCTGCCTGTCAAGGTCCCTCTGCAGAGCTCTCCTACCCTCTAACAGATCAACACCTGCGCCCAGCTTGGTGTCGTCTGCAAACTCACTGATGATGTCCAAAGCCTATTATAGCCACTGTGCAGTTCTATCAAAGGAACATCCTCCTTTTATAGCTCCTCTTGTCATTTCAAATTAAATCACTTTCTGACACAGTGTCTTATGCAGAACCTCACCTTGTGGATATGTATTACATGTGCTCTAAAGCCACTTCTCAGTGACAGCATATGAACTGCTTGCTTGTGCAGTCCAATGGCATGTTAGAATATAGGGATTAAGCTGTTCGGATTTCCTGCATCTGAGATTTTTAGACTGCTGCAGAAAGAATTGGGTATTCCTGGAAACATAAGATTTTTCATCTTGAACTTAAGTACCCCACAGAATTAGGCAGGTACAGAGATAAGGCTTTAAAAGCTCACAAATCTCAGGTGCAAAATGTCCAATAGTATGCACAGTTTTGTGAACATGGTGTTACAAAATAGTCACTGCCTGCCTCACTTCCCTTTAAGTTAGAAGGTCCATGACACATGGGTATAAACAGCAGGACTTGACAAAGAGTCAGCACGAAAAAGGAAACTGAAGAAATCTTCACATTAATATGGCAGAAGACAGAAGTTTTGAAATCAAAGCAAACCCCTTTGTTTCTGCTTTCCAAGAACTGAAAGTGTTGCAACATCTGCCATGGAGAAGGCTGCTACGACTGATGTATTCAGCACCAGACATTACTGAAACTGCCCCAAGAGGCTGTCACAAAGCACCCAATGCCAGGGGCTGCAGAAAAGGCTGAAGGCTGGCTTCTGGAGAAGGAACTGTGTCCTTACAAGTGAACCTGTTGTTCACACTATGGATATAGCACACACAGCATGCTTGTTTGCAAATTGTACATAAAAGATTGTTTTTAAACAGGAAGTTTCCCCACTACAGGAAGCACCTGGAACAAAGTCTGTGTCACAGTCTAAATAATTATGACTTACAACACTGCACAAAAGAACAGTATGAAAAGCTTTTTTGCAAGTAGGCTACACAAAATCTAGAGCTACACAGTCAGCTCAGTGCAGAGTAAAACCACAGGTCCTAAACCTCTGTACAGATCTCACTCATTTAGCCGATATGTCTTTAGATCAAATAAATGTGGATCCAAAGTACACAGCAGACTGATTTTTTTAATTTTTTTTAATCCTCAAAGAGCACCAAGAACTTGAGTGGGCAGGATCCAAGGAAGCTAAGATCAATCAGCAGGAGATCTGTGGTGGTTTGTGTACTGGCTGTCAGTGCCCCTATGTGGACATAGGGCTAGATGCACATATCTGTCCCCTGCTGTTTCAAGACAAGGAGAATTGGCTAGCATGACAGCTGGTAGAGGTTGTGCATAAGGCTGATGTACTCCACTTCTTTTCCTACCCTTCACTCATGCCTCAGAGTCAAAGTAACCTTCTTCTCTTCTCTCCACAGGTACTGGAAAAGAAAGCAAACCAGAACACTGACCTCGTTTGTAGCATGTTGCTGAATGCAGCTAACAGCACAAAAGCATAATAAAGAAACTTTTCGTATCACCTTTTGTCAGTGTAACACAATGTTTTACTCCCTACATAATAAAAATAAAAAGTGGAAAAGGTGCACCAGAACCTTTCCAAAGTATGGTGCTGCTATGGGATGCATTATCTAAAACATGTGTGCAGAAAAGGGTAGCCAAGGGATGTGAATATCTCTCCACACACTGTGAAGGCTGAGTAATAATTTGTCAGATGTTGACATTACATGAAATACTTCAAAAATCAGTGAAGAAGCCAGAATGTGTTAGACCCACTTGCTACAGCCTAATCAACCAAGTAAACTCAGATCATTAAACTAATTATGAGTGGCCAAAATAATTAAAGATTCCCTCCTCACATGATACTGTTGGAATTCTCTGTTACAGAACAACTGAGTGGTCATTAGTAAACACTATGCATGTGTCCAGACATTTGCTGTATTTGATAAACAACCCTTGTTCTTCAGAAACTTTGATGGCCTTTGTGAGCAATTGTCAGTGACAAGCAAGTAAGAACAAGCAGCATACAATCAGGGAGTTTTCCTGAGACCACTTGGAGGATGGGAGGCAGTGCAAGAGAAAATTATAACTGACACATAAGAATGCCTCTATAAAACTGTGGGGTACATTGGCAGACAAATGCTCTCTCTACCATGTCTGCATAGAACAAAAGTAACTCCTAATGACTGATTGCATTAACTGTCTGTCTGCATTCCACAGATATTTTGTGATGATTTATACTATGACAGGTAATTTCATATGGTTAATTTTTATGGTTAATTTAGAATAAAGTCAGAAAATAGCTTACCTTTGTCTGACAGACATCAAACAAATTCTATGGCAGTAATGGTTGCAGCTCTCAGAGTCCAAAGGCATGAGATTTAACACATCCAAGTGCTGAGTTCTACACATTGGCCACAACAACCCCATGCAGTGCTGCAGGCTGGGGTCAGAGTGGCTGGAGAGTGACCAGGCAGAAAGGGACCTGGAGGTACTGGTTGATAGTAGGCTGAACATGAGCTTGCAGTGTGCCCAGGTGGCCAAGAAGGCCAATGGCATCCTGGCCTGTATCAGGAAGAGTGTGGCCAGCAGGAGGAGGGAGGGTATTCTGCCCCTGTACACTGCACTGCTTAGGCCAAAACTTGATGATCTTGAGGGTCTCTTCCAACCTGGTCTATTCTATTCTATTCTATTCTATTCTATTCTATTCTATTCTATTCTATTCTATTCTCTCTAAGTAAACTCATATTCATTCATGTTAAATCTGTACACAGAAGCAGACACACATACCTCCATTTTCCCGGTCAACTTGACAATTAATATGGAAATTGGGTGCATTAAATTATTCTGTGTAGTCATTGTATTTGCTCTTACATTTAAAACACAGTTCTAATTTCTATTGATCAATTCTTGTCTGACATAAAGTTCCAGTTTAAAAATTCTTATCCATTATCGGTGAAATTCTTTTTGTGGTCTTACACCATGGCAGGTGCAAGGCTTTGGGTAGAACCCAAACTCAATTCATTAAGTATCTGCTAAGATGTTTGATGCATTAATCAAGGCCTACACTTTTGAAAGGTCACAGGAATCTGTAACCCAAACCATTCTATGCTTCCATGATTCTATGATTCCATAATAATTCTGTGTAACAGTACTGTAGACAGGGTAAAAATAAAATAAAAGTAAATAATAAATCTAAACATCAAGGACACTGTACAGTGCCTCAAATGTACAGAGCATGTTTTTGTTCAGGAAAATACTACAAGTTTTAAGAGAGTGTTTCAGCTGCAGCCAAAGCCACCCTCTAAGTAGAGGGCTGCCCAGACACACAACAGGGATACATCCTACAGTCCCAGACTGTGCACCACACCAAGGAGGGCTAGCAGAGGAGTCAAAACATTGTTATATCAGCTACACCTGAGTCCTATGTGGCTTCTTAACATCATTTTCACAAGGGTCAGTAACCTCTGTGGGAATGATGGAAGTTAATGTTTTCCTTTCCCTAATTATTGTCTAGCTAATGATTAAAGCAAATCCTGGGAAACAGGAGAAGGTGAGTCTTTCAATCCTGAAGGACTGAGATGAGCACACAGCCCTTTCCTGAGTGGGGCTGCTTTTGCTGGGATGAAAGTGTTAGATTTGCAGAAGCAAACATTAACTTCACTTTCATTCTGATACTGCTTTTCTATTAACTACACATGACAGAAATATTCAAAACTCAAAAAATCACAAGGGTTTTTCACCACTTTTCTCTGCGAGTGGTGATGCTTGATGTAGCACAGCATGGTGCACTGGATATCAAGCATCCTAGATATCATAATCAGAAAAAAAAATATCTTAATTCAGTAATGAAAAGGTTAAAATGTGTTCAGTGTTTCTTAAGCTTACAGGCCTGCTTCATGTATCAGTGAAAGAAGCATATTTTACAGTATACTACAAGTATTTTTATTGTTTTGTATGAAAAATTATCTGACAGGAAATACAAATAGGCCTTTGCAGAACTACTTTAAAATTGCTTTTTTGTCTCTCATCATATTTTTTAGCAGTTACATTTAATTTATGAACACTATAAGTGAAGCAGACAGAAAAGATATAGAAAGAGGAGCATGAACCCATGAAAGATTGATTAAGAGTGCTGTAAGGAACTCTTACAGGAGACTCTGACCTTTTTTTTCTTTTGCCTTCTTCTGCACACATGTGCATTTTTCCTGAGAAAAAGGATATTCCTTTCAAATAGTACTCTGACAACTAAACCAGTCTACAATAATGTCTCCATGTTGAAAAAAAAAAGCTCAATGTCTATACTTTGCTCCTTTTTTTAATAACAGAACTCTTAACAATTTACACTGATGTCTCCATGCGTCTTCTATAAATGTCTACATCCACACAGATTGTACAGAAGTTAAACATCGAGATCAGGATTATGGCAGAAGTGTAAAACAATTGAGAAAAACTGGAATTAGTAAATCCGTGGATTGCTATTCAGTGCCTTGGGATTCCTGGTTTTGTGTTGTAGAATTGTGTTTAATTCCACTCGTGTATATGTGGAGAGAGAGATGTACGTATACGTATATAGCATGTATATTGACAGGGACACATATATTTAGTCCTGGTACAAATCTTCCTGGTAGCCCTATTTGTATGGACTAAGCAGATGTGCCTGTGGGGCTTAATAAATGAGCACAGTAAAACACTGTTGAAAGGTATTCAACAGAGATGTCATGGAGAATTGTCAATTAAATTTCACTTATTACCAATCAATTCCTTTTCCCTTGGTCTCTCTCTGCCTGCCATCTCTATTTGTTGGCCAGATGGCTTTCATTTCCTGTGTTTCAGCTTCAATGCTGCTGTATTTCAGACAGTATTTTAAAATTTCCAGATAAAAGACTTTAATTTTTTTTTTCAACATCCATACTACAGGGCAAAATAAGAGACACTTTATATTTTTTCGCTCTGACAAATGGTTTTGATTATTTGTATAAGATTTGACCCTATGAATAATTCAAATAATTAACACTGCTATCAGCTTTAGTACAGTGAAAATGCTTTGAAATTATGTGCAGTTCATATCTGTGGAATGTGAATAGATTTCTTGACCCATATAGACCAAAACTGACACTAAAATATTTTAAAGCAATTTAAAAGCAAAGTTTTGTATTCTAAAGTATTATTCTGCTTTCTATTAAAATAAGAAAAATCTACTCTGATTATCAATGCCTATACGTTTTGAGGAATTGTGATCACAGAATTCCACATTCACAGAATGGTACAGATTGGAAGCAACCTCTGGAAATCATCTAGTCTCTGATAAAGCCCTCTGGTAAAGGAGGTGTGCCTAGAGCCAGCTGCACAGGACCAAACTAGGTGGGTTTGGAATATGTTCAGAGAAGAAACTGCACAACCTATCTGAGCAGCCTGTTCCAGTGTTCCATCACACTCATAGCGAAGAAATTTTTAGTTATGTTCAGACAGAACTTCCTATGTTTTGGTTTATGCCCACTGACCCTTGTCCTATTACTGGGCACCACTGAAAAGAGTCTGACCTCATCCCCTTGACATCTCTCTAGATATTTATACATCTATCTCTTGATATCCCTTTAGGTACTTATAAGCATTGAGAATATTTCGTTACAGTCTTCTCCAGGTCTCTCAGCCTAAGAGTGATGCTTCAATCTCTTCACCATCTTTGTAGACTTCCATTGGACCCTGTTCAGTCTCTCTTGAATTGGGGAGCCCAAAACTGGAGACAATACTCCAAATGTAGCCTCACCAGGGCAGAGTAGAATGGAAGAAGGACCTCCCTTGACCTGCTGGCCACAATCTTCTTAAAGTACCTCAAGACACCATTGGCCTTCTCAGTTACAAGGGCACACTCCTGGCTTGCAGTTAACTTCTTATCCACCAGGACTCCAAGGTCTTTCTTTGAAGAGCTGCCTTCCAGCAGGTCAACCCCTAACTGGAACTGTTCCATGAAGTTATTCCTCGCTAAATGCGAGACCCTACACTTGCACTTGCTGAGCCTCATTAGGCTCTTCTCTATTCAGCTCTCTGCCTGAGTCTTGCCTTCCAGTCTGTCACAGACTTCTAGTGTATCAGCCACTCCTAGTTTTGTGTCATCATCAAACTTGCTGAGGGTACACTCTGTCCCTTCTTCCAGGTCATTGATGAAGATGTTGAACAAGACTGGATCCAATACTGACTCCTGAAGAACACCACTAGTTACACGCCTCCAACTAGACCCTTCATCACTGATCATAAACCACTGAGCTCTATCATTCAGCCAATTCTCAATCCACCTCACAGTCCACTTATCTAACCCGTACTTCCTAAGCTTGCCTAGGAGGATGTTATGGGAGACAGTGTCGAAAGCCTTGCTGGAGTTGAGATAGAAAACCTCCACTGTCCTCCCTTCATCTACCTAGCCAGTTGTGCTGTCATAGAAAGTTACCAGTTTTGTGAAGCATGATTTCCCCTTGGTGAATCCATGCTGAAAATTTCCAATAGCCTTCTTTTCCTCCATGTGCTCAGAGATGACCTCCAGAATGAGCTGCTCCATCTCCTTTTCAGGGCTGGAGGTGAAGTTGACTGGCCTGTGCTTTCCTGGGTCCTTCTCCTTGCCCTGTCTGAAGACTGGAGTGACAGTGGCTTTCTTCCAATGCTCAGACAGCATTTCTGTTCTACATGGCCAGTCAAAGATGATGGTCAGTATCTTTGCATTAAGATCAGCCAACTGTCTCTGCACTTGCAGGTGCATCCCATCAGGGCTCATAGATTTGTCAGTGTCCAGTTTGCCTATATGGTCTCTAACCCGATCACCCTCAACCAGTGGAAAGTCTTCATTCCTCCAGACTTTCTCTCTTACCTTTAGGGAATGGGATTCCTAAGGGCTGGTTTGAGAAGTAAAGACTAAAAAAAGAAGACATTCACTAGCTTTGCCTTCTCTGTATTTTCTGTCACCAGATGCCCCACTTCACTCAGCAACAGGCTCACATTTTCCTCCTGATGGACTTGAAGAAGCCCTTCTTGTTGTGCTTGATATCCTTGCCAGATTTAATTCCAAGTCAGCCTTAGCCTTCCTCATTGCATTCCTTCATACTCTGACAACTTTCTTATATTCCTCCCAACTGGCCAGTTCCCTTTTCCACATTCTATAAAGCTCCTTCTTCCATTTCAGTTTTTCCAGAAGCTCTTTGCAGATTCCATTCAGTCTCCTGGGTCTTTTGCTAGTTTTCATAGGAAACAATGAACTTTGAGCTTGGAGAAAAGTGATGCTTGAATATTAGCCAGCTCTCTTGGCTCCCCCTTCCTTCTACATGCCTAACCCATGGGATTCCTACAAGTAGGTCTTTGAAGAGGCCAACATTAGCATTCCTGAAGTCCAGCATTCTAATCCTATTTATTGCCCTGCTTCTTCCACATAGAAACTCTACTACAGCCAAGATTGTCACCACTATTCACATCCCCAACTTGTCCTTCTTTGTTTATTAGTACAAGGTCTAGCAGCACACCTCTCCTCAGATCCTGTACCACCTTTGTGAAAAATTTATCATCTGGGCTCTGCTAGAACCTATAATGACAGCAATTATAACCTGCCTTGTAAGCACAAAATAGTTCCTCATGTAAGAAAGCAAATAGAAAGGCACTGGTACTAAATACTTCAGCATCTGGATTTAGTAGTCAGTTGTAAGTACTTTGAAGATGTGATCCTTAAGTCTGACTGTCTTCACTCTTCATGCCTATATTTCACTGGCACTGGTGCTAGTCCTGCAATAGATTAAAGAATGTGTTGTTCGTAGTTTTCTTAAACATTTGTTGAGGCATACTACCAGGTCAGAGAGGCAGCCATGGGGTGATCTGTCCCAGATCTTGCTGAAGCTGCATAGCTCTGGGGCAGAGATATTTCCAGTTGGAGGACAGAGCTACTTCCTGGAAGGCAGAATTTGTAGTTCTCATTACTGATTGCTCAGGCTGGAAAACCTCTCTGTAACCATGTAGGCAAAATGTCAGCAGTATACCTTGTCACAAATTAACCTGACAGTTCAGAATTGTGGAGAGACCTGCACTTTACGAAATCACAGGAAGGGTTTTGTTGCTTTTTGTGGCTTTGTTTTGGGCACTGAGTTCTTTACTTTCTCTCTGAAGGATATTTTGCTTTGTTTCTGAAATACACAAAGACATGCAGATTTGTCACTTAACTATATTCCATAGAGCTTCAGCAGCAGCTCTGTTATAGGAAAAATGATGCTTCCAGGGCAAGAGGTCTGCTTTCAGGCATTCTTCTGTACCTTCAGTTCTCCCTCATGGGAGCACAAAAATAATGCTCTTAACTTTGTTCAGTTTCAATAACACACACTGCCTCTGATATATGCTGTTATGAAAAAAATGGAATTGCTATATAGCTGCAGCCATGCCATGCATGCTCTGCAATGCTACTGGCACCAGTGGTAGGAGAAAGGCTACAGCCCCTGTAATCATTCACTTCTGGTCAATCTCCACCTCAGGGAGGTTTCAAGTAACTGTAAGGATTCCCATGTGTGACTGCATACTGTGAGCAAATGCAACACAACTCTTTAAAAATGTGACATGCGTGAGCAGAAAGTGTAAGAAGGCCTTGAGGAACAAAGAAGGGCTGTGCAGCTACAGGTGTCCCACTGACGGCATGCCAAAAAAACAATGAGTAAGAATAACATCTAGGCAATTTTTAATTTTACACAGCAGTGAACACAACATGATAAAAAAAGAGGAATGCAAATTTTTACAAGATATGTTCATGCAGTTTAGGAAAGCTGGTTGTAAAGATGCAGTTACAATCCTGAGTGCTTGCAAATTTGTGGGAGATCCATGCTAGAAGGATAACTGTTTGGACTGGCTGTGACTCACAGTGGAGTCCTTCAGTTGACAAAACACAGGTTTTCTGCCTGCAAGAAGACAGTATTTTGGGGCAGCACGGGCACACATATGAAGAGTAATAATAATGGTTTCTTGATTTGCAGCCAGAACTAACAGTGCATTCATTCCAGCTTAAAGCTCTATTTTGGGCCTAAACTTGCCAGGACAGAAGAAAAAGTAATACACTGAGGTTCTCTTTCTGTTTAAAATCAGTATTTATGAGGCAATAATGAGCTATTATTACTTTTAGGGCCAACACAATCCATGTATTTGCAAAGCCTCCAAAAGAAAGGGAGCACAGAAGGCAACTTCTACAGCAATGCACTGAGAATCTATTAGGTAGCATGGTCAACGCTGGGTAAGGTTTGGCTTTCTCCATCCTACCTCCTCCTTTGATGGTAACCCAGTTATCTTGTATGTCCTCACCTCAGTTTTGTACTGGCAATGCCACCTGTAGTTTGGAAAACAGTCATCATGTTATTTCAGATACCTTACACCAAACACCCAAAATGACTACAAAAAAAGGCCAGAAAAACTGTTTGGGACCCAGAGGACACCACGGTCAAATACTGTACAGTGTGAACATGTTAAGAAAATCATTTAGACCACTCTCTAATTCTGTTTTTTTCACAATATAAACATAGCCTGACAAGAGACCAAACTAAAGCAGACCTGCCAGGTCACTGACACCAATGCCAGACAACCGTTTGGAAGTTATATGAGAGTATTCACGAACAAAGAAGGATATCAGTCAATGACAACGATGATAAAATGCAGTAGTGCCAGACAAAAATATTTAGACCATTATCTCAAGCAATATCTTTACACTTACTCTATGTTGTTTACAGAAGATGAAAAAGAGGTAAATGGTTAACTACTGAAAGGTTTTTTTGTCTGTTTACTGTGTTTTCTAGCTATGTCAAATAGAGTACTGTATAATGTGTGCAAAAGTCACAGACATTTTATTTTTTCTTATCTGTGATATACTATGGCTTTATCAGTGGAACCATGTAGATAAAGAACACATCAAAAGCAACTCTAGCTAAGATGTCATCTGTTTTATGTCAAAGTTGGTTGATTTTTTTATCTTTGATCTCTCAGCTACAGAATCACAGCCAGCATATTTAATAACTCACATTAGGAAGAATGAAGTCTGCATCTGAGAAAACAGGAGGGATATCATTCATCTGTTTCTAAACAAACAGTGAATTATAACAGCTCTTTAATCTGAAGAGGATAGATCCTGAGCTGGAATGCAGCACTTCAGTGCCAGCCAAGTTCACTGCCAAGTGAACAGTGAGTGTATCATAACTTACCATAACATTGCTATTTTGTGATCTACAAGAAGAAATTGATTGTGTGGAAAGCACTTAAAAGAGGCAGCTATTTCTATCAATGGGTGCACTCGTTCACTTGTCACATGGTCTTCCCTCCTGACTTTTTTTTTCCTTTTTTTTCAACTTTCTTTATCTAATCAGTTATTTCATTGTCACTTCAGGAGCTTCAGCATGTATATTAAAGGCAAATAGGCTATCCTTTAGTACTGAGATCACTACAATATTTTGGAATATACACTTGAGCATGCATATCACTGGGCCATGTTTATGACTGCAAATGCACAAGTTGTTCATGCCTGGATAAATTCCTAACTTACTGGGATTGAGAAAAATATCTTGAGACAGAGATTACAAGTAACAGTTTTATGGACTTGGTAAGTATTTTAAGATATGTCCAACCACTATTAGATGAACTAAGTTTTCTCTTTCCTGATGGCCTTCATTAAATTCTTTCCAGACAGTAAAAGATCAGCAGCTCATGATATACTTAAAGATATTCCAGCAAAATACTATAAATGCTTTGTTAAAAATTGCTGAATTGTATATATGTAATTCCGCTGCTTTGCTACTGAAACAGTACATAATGATTAAAAAAACCCAAACCATTACCATAAGACAACTCATCAAATAAATAAATAAATACATACATAAAAGAGCAAAAAGTTTTCTTACATTAAAGGAGAATCAAAATGTATGATAAATTGGTAGTATGCTCACAAAAAGCTTTAGCTCCATCAGACACCAAGCCCAATGATGAAATGATAGAAACTTTCATCACCCTTAGTATCAGAGAAGCATAA